>CM035419.1:44590787-44723287 GCA_020310875.1 Ceratopteris richardii
AAAGTCTTCATTGACAGACTCCCTATCAAATAGGGGCACACGGCCTATGAGGCAACACCATACCAAGAGTCACCACTCACGGAAGCAATGTGCAACTGCAAGGGAGCACTTGGGACACGACTAGACCAACTGGAAGAGATCTTAGACACTCTATGACTTTGCTTGCATCACAGAGACCTACGAGAGCACAGAAAGAGGCCTAGCTCCCATTGCAAGTTTTCATTGGGAATTTGCATTCACGAGCATGACTACACGACCATGACGAGACAGAGCACAGCACGAGGGTCGGGGGGTGTCTCCATCATATTTAGACAAGAGATACATAGCCGGATCCATATCATTGGCAGAGACGAGGAGGCACAATACATGTGGGTTCGCATGGAGATGGCACCGAAGAGCTAGGATTACATTGCCATATGCTATTTTCCACCATGCGGATCCCGATAGACAAGACAGGACCTTGCGGGGCCGACCCGAGACAGACTCGCCATATACATCACTCTTAGATCACATACTACATTACAGCACCCCAGGTGAAGTCTTCCTTATGGACAACTTCAATGGCCGCACCCAATCACGACAGTGCGAGTCATATGACATGGAGCATCCATAGATCACAAGAGGCAAAGATCCAGATGAGACGAGCACCAGTAGAGTGTCAACAGATATGGGTCAGGACACCACCGGATATGGAAGACACCTTATCAAGCTCGACAGCCGACACCATCTCGTTATATATAACGGGATGCACCGTTGGGCAAGCTCCAGCAGACTGACTTGCTTCCCTCACTAGGGGGTGAGAGCACGGTCGACTACATTCTAGGTACCATCGCTGGAGCTTCACTTATTCCCTCATTTAGTATTTGAAGACTCCCACTTGGTGCTAACCATACGTTTATCACATTCACACTTTCAGCTCATATTTCATTAGACCCTCACTCACTTATTAAGCCACACACCACAATACACACACATGTCACATATCACCACCATTCTACATGACTCACTCTCCACAGCTTTCCACATCACACACATACACACCCTCCACACACAAGATACATGCCCCAAAACCATTGGTATGATGCAGATTGTCGACAACTAAGGAAGCATCACAGATTTTAGAGCATAGAGGGGATATTACACAGGCACATCGTCACATGCAAAGTCCTACTCGTCGCAAGTCGTGAGAATGGGAGGAGAGACAGTATTGGGATATCTACCATTTGCTCATGAGTCAAGAGAGTCCAGTAGCGTGGCGACATCTCAGAGAGAGGTGACAAGTCACAACGGACACCCAGTAGAGACCCGAGCACTTGGCATAGCTATGCACAGAGCCTATATCAGATCCTAGACCAACCCCCCATTCCCAAGCCACAGAGCTCATGCCCCACTACCTCTTACTTCTTCACACCCACTATTGTGAGCCGCGCTATTGCCCATCTACAGGATGGCACGGCCCATGACCAGTTCGGTTTACAAGCATAGCATCTCATCTACAGATGCACGACTCTAGCACCACTCATTGCCCACCTCTTGAGGGGTTCCCTAAGTCATGGACTGAGCACGCCATAGTGCCCATTCATAAGTTAAGCGATGTTATGGATCCAACCACATATGAGACAATGGCCCCATATTGGCCAAGTTATATGGGGCGGTACTAGAGACAGAGAAGTCGAGCACTCTTGCCGAGAGGAAGGGTATCAAGGCTCAAAGACAGGCAGGTTTCCGGAGAGATTACTCGACCATTGACCACATCTTCACTCTCAAATGCCTGATCAACCAAGAAAGAGTGAGGAAGAGGAGATAATACTACTGCTTTGTGGACTTCCACAAAGCCTTTGACATAGTTCCCAATGAGCGGCTCTTCGGATGTCTACTCGATATCCGAGCTCCAGAGGAGATGATATGGGGGATCTACGCCTTATATGAGAGAGTGTCTAGAAGAGTCAGATGTCCAAGTGGCTTATCCGACTCACTTGCTAGCACCATCGAGGTGAAGCAAGGATGCCCTCTTTCACCCACCCTCTTTGGTCTATACATTGATGAGATAGTGGACTTCATACTGCACCAAGGAGGGGCGGGCATTGAGGTACAAGGGAACCATATTCGTTTATATGCCCATGATATTGTGCTAGTTTCAAAGTCTGCACAAGTTCTACAGCAGCACCTATATGGCCTAGATGACTTTTGCATACATAGAGGGCTATCGGTGAACCTTGGTAAAACCAACATTATGATCTTTCATACATCAGCACATGTGAGGAGACACAATTCTTTCACAAATGCAGGTGGACCTATCGAGGTAGTCAGATCATATGTCTACTTGGGAGTGACATTCATAGCAGCCTCTGGGGTTTTCTCCATGTCTGAGGCAGCCCATGCATAGTCACCAGGGGACGGTGACGTGTCCCGAGGTCAGGGACGGGACCTGTACCGTCTCGGAGACGCCAATCCCGGCTGGCACTCAAAATATGCTGATTTAAAGGTTAATTTGAAATGAAAACCGTTCATAAGGGTTTTGTTAGCTTATAAGAGCACAAATAAACAAGAAAATAGTAAAAAGAAGCTTTCCAAAGTGAAATATATGAAAACATGTGATGTGTTGCTACCGCATTGTAGATATACACTAAATAAAAAAGAGTACGCTGTAGATATCATCATATGATATATCAAAAAGAGTACATCTCATGAATAAAACCAAAAAGATACAACCATGGCCCATATGGCATAGATGAATCATGATAGATCTAAGATAACTCAAGACTAAAGTGTCAAGGAGAATCCAAGTGGGGAGTCTGTGCTACATCAATAGAGGTGGTCGCCCATGGTGCAATCTGAATCTCCACTTGCTCAAAGTATTGTGAATCATGTGCCTCTTCTTCATGTTCTTCAGCTTGCACCTTGTCCTCCATCTCCCATTCTGTAAAAGGATCTGAAGCCATGCTTTGGGTCTTGCGAAGCATCCTTAAATTTGCACTGACAAAGACAAGATTGTTGGAACGTTGCACACCAAGTCTGTTCCTCTTCTTAGAGGCTACATGTCCATAAACACTCCATAGTTGCTCAAGGCAACTCGTAGTGCAAGCTTGGCTAAGTATCCGTAGCCAATTGTTGCAACTCTGGACCATCAAATCCAAATCTTCCCACCATAGCGCAGCACCGACACGAAACCTATCTTCTTGTGCATCTACACACGAAAATGAAGCATCTTTCATAGTTCTATATTTGGATAATTGATCTCTAATAAGCCTCCTCGCTGCATTATCTGGGACAAGTCTCTCCAATATCGTCCTCCATCCACTTGCTACCTCCAAATCAGCATATTGTTTCTTATCTTGGAATTCAGGGTCCACCATGAATGCCGCTGCATGGAGTGGGGAGTAATAGGCATTCCATCGTCAAACACATATTGATGAAATTTCTTCATACTTCTCATAGAAGAAAGTGCACAAGTGGTCGCACGATATCCACTATGCGGCTAATATTCTCCCACCATGCTCCATTATCTGCCAGTTTTCTGAATTCCTTTCCTGTTGTAGTGGAAGCCTCTGGCATTGCTGCAAATTCATCACTCAATAATAGGCCTCTTAAAACACCACTACACTTCACAACACGGTGTAACATGATGAAGTTATAGCAAATCGTGTTTCAGCATATTTCAGCAAAACAAGAGTAGATCTTTTGCTAAACTCATTCTTCACACGTGTATGATTGTTGATGAAGATCACTAATGCATTTGCCTCATTGATTGAAGGCAAAATCCAATCCAAGGTGCCAATGTCTTTGAGAATATTATTTAGGCAATGAGCCATGCAAAAACAAACACTGATATGAGGATACATACTTTCAATTATTTGGGCAGCTGCTCTGTTAGCGGCTTGTCCATCTGCTACAATGGCTACAACATTTGCTGGACCCACCATTTCTATGGCACTTGCCTACTCAGAAGCAAGCACATCGACTGATTTTCCTGTCTCAGATGCATCATGGGATGATATGAAGTACATCTCATCTCGGGAGAAAGCGAAAACTCCATGGATAGATCGTCGTTGTGTGTCACTCCATCCATCCACGAGCAAGGACACTCCATTTCTTTCCCATGACTTTCGGATGTTCTCACATGCGGCTTCCACAAGTTTCTTCTCCTTGTCTAATAGAGTCGTACGCAAACTCTCTGAAGTGGGAGGAACATATTGTGGTCCATATTCCCCTACTTTTTTCATCATCTCCTTGAAGTACGGTGATCTATGAACAAAAAAAGAATTTACTAAAGGAATGTGGTCATGATAGAAAAACCTCGCCACCGCCATGTCAACCTCTTCCTTCAATTTGGGATTCCATTTATCATCAAGGGTTTGTTGACGATGAATAAGTCCCACTCCATATGGTGTGGAGCTTACAGATGGCATATCTTTTGGTGTGGAAAGAGAATGAGGTCGAGCCGTCGTTACCGATGAAGATGCTTCCTTGGAAACAGAGGTAGAAGTTCTCACAAATGATGCGGGATTGACCAGAGCTTGTGAAGCACGACGGCCATGCACATGGGCATCACTCACAGCAAGCTTGTTGAGAAGTTCTTTCTTTTTCTCTGAAGTGATGGCATTACAAAACTTTACTTTATTGCCACTCTCATGAAGAAGATGGGCACGTACCTTGTTCGCTCCGTCGGTCCTTTTGTATCCACATAATTTGCATGTCCATGGTCTTGAACCACCTCCTTCTCCGGAGGACATGGGAGAATCCACCTCTTCCCACCATGTCCATTTTGCGACAGCCTTCCTTCTCTTGTATGTGCTTGATGAAGAGGCCATAATGGCTTCTCCTACACTCCAAATGAAAGAGAGGAGGAAGGTTTAGAACTCCAAAGGGTAAGTTCTTGAGCCTTGAGGAGAGGACTCAAGAGAGGGACAGCTGAAATCACTCTCCTAGAGAGGCCCAAAGGTTAAGAGGATGGAGAGGGCTGCTGAATATGCAAGGGTGCACACCAAGGTAGCTCAAGAGAAAGCTGAAGGTAAATTGTGTGTTTTGAGGGCAGCAAACAGCCCCTTTTATGCTTGTTTTGGGGCCCCAAAAGAAGCCTCTAGAGAGAGAAGTTGGGCGCAAGTTTTTAAACTTCAAAAATCCAAATTTTTTTCGGCGAAAAATTTTCCCTCCAAAATTGGGCATCCTCGTTTTGCGTCGTCACAAAAAAAACGTCCCGAGGACGGAATCCTGTTATGACGGGGCTTTCAGGACGGCTGGTGTTCCGGCTAAGAGTCCCAAGAAAAATGGAGGGGGGGGACGGCGTCCCAGCCTCCCTCAGGCCCTGGGACGCGTCCCCCAGTGACTATGAGCCCATGATCGCATCACACATGGGTACGCAGCACTAGCTTGGATGGAGAGAGACTACCACCAGGCATACTTTCAGGAGCCTGGCACAAAGGGGTGGCTCTTCGACACTTTGGTTACACAAGGGCTCATGTATGGAGCATCCATATGGGGGCGGAGATTAGCTACATTAGCGTGGATGGCACTGGAGAGGCCACTTATTCTCATGATTGCCAGACTCATCCGCAGCAAGCCTTCGGTACCACATGATATCATCAAAGCAGAGCTCGTTGCACCATCGAGGCTAGTAGAGGCACCGTTCCAGACAATATGCCTATTACACAAGATCCGAAGCATGGACACAGAGTGCATCACTTATCGAGCTTCCCAGCCATCCCGGAACATGGTGCTAGCAAGAGACACCTCCTCATGGTATGCAAAGACTCGAGATTGGTTAGCCTATCATGGGTTTGATATAGATAGACTACCACCACTGTAATACGACTTACAGACCCCCACATATTTTCTCTCCCATAAGGAGAGGAAATCATTCGTCAAGAGATATGGCATACATACATACAGAGGACATGGATTAGCCCTAGGGATACATTGCCACTGAAGATGCTCTAATACCATGGGCATTTTCTACAGATCTCAGACCAGGGCTTCATTGAGACTCCACGCTACATGCAGACATACCCTACGCACCACCTTGGAGTCGTCATTGGGAAGCTTCGAGATTCATCACATTAGCTCGAGGTCGAGAGGGGTCAGACCAAGGGAGTCCCTCGAGAGGAGAGGTGGTGCCCAATATGCCATACAGAGATAGAGAGTGAGGAGCACTTTGTTACCAGATGCCCAGCATACTCAAATCTACAAGCACAGTTCCATATAGAGGAGTCACTACAATTGTGCATGACCACGGGAGACCAGCGGAGGTTGGGACGCTTCCTCACAGCAGCATATGAGAGACGAGGGCAGTCGCTATAGCCCACACATTAGACACGGATGAGTTAACCAACAGACTATTACTCAGTTCTTCCAGCGAGATGGGCCACATCAAACGTGCCCGCCTTCCAAAGGCATAGGGCTTACGCTATAGCATGCAGCGGCACAGAGAGAGTGATGCCGGCCACATATGGTTGAATACCAACTCTTTTTAGGATTTACATTGATGAGATGACTGACTTCATTCGAGAGAGAGGATATGAGGAGCACACTTGAGGGAGACCACGATTCATGCCTTACTATATGCAAATGACATTGTACTCATCTCAGCATCAAAGGAGGGGCAACAACATCATTCGCAGCCTTTAGATGATTTTTGCTTGTAGAGAGGACTCTCAGTGAACCTTGATAAAAGCAAGGTACTCAGTTTTCGCTCATCATCATAGTGTAGTGGACTAGTTCTTTTCGGGTGGCCCGAGGAGTCATTGAAATTATTGGCTCATACGTACACCACAGAGTGACTATCATAACCGCATCCAAGTACTTCTCTATGACCCTAGCATCCCACGATCGACCTACATGAGGTTAGGCATCATTAGCATTTGATGGAGAGGCAATGCCACCAAGCTCAATTCCAAGAGCCCCGCACAAAGGGTTTGCTATTTGATAGATAGGTCACACCTCTCTATTGTGCAGTGCTTTGATATGGGAGCCAAGACTATCCAATTTGATATGGTCGCTACTCAAGAGACCCCAAATACTCATGATAGCTAGGCTTATTTGTAGTAAGCCATTAGTGCCATAAGATATTATCATGGCAGAGCTAGTTATGCCACCGATGCTAATTGAGGCACTCTTCTTGACAATTTGCTTGCTACATAGATTTGAGGATAAGGACAGTGAACACATAGCGTATATTATCAAAGGAGCACTAGATTGTGCCCTTTGACTAGACTAGACAAGAATTCATAATTCTATTTTTTATTACAAGCTCACCCACGGAGGGAAAATAATAGAGAAATATGTGATTGATATAAGAAGTCCCACAACCTCGAACTGATAGGTGTGGATAACTTGACTAGACGGAATACAAGAGATCCCATAACTCGGGACCGTAGGTATAAAACACGATATTTGAATTACAAGAACTCCCTTGAGGGAGATGGACTAGATACAAGAAAGAACTTAACAAGGTCTCATACGACAAGATTACAAGACGACAAACTAGATGTCCAAGAACTAGACTAATCAGGAATAGAATGCGGAACAAGACATGAACTCGAACTAGAACTTCGAAAGTACTTACTTGGTGATCACGACTTCTTGAGCTCCCAAAACTAGCATTGGGAACACTTAGGATGTATGTGGCCAAGCCCTCCTTATATAGGTGTTCAAGGGCGGTTATCAAGGGCGATTACAAATTGATCATGTCAGCAATACGAAATAGGACCCTCTGATGTCAAAATCCAACAAGTAGACAATCGATCTTAGGGTTTTGGCATGTTCCGGAATGGAAGCATTAGTTTCTCCAAATTCTGAACCAATCATGAGATATAAAAAGTTACACGAAATCTAAGGTTCAGGATGGTTTCCTTTGTCCATGACATCACCTCCCCCTCAAGCGACAAGTTCCACAAGGACCAGTCATATTCTTTGGTCTCGGCTTGATTGGATTTTTCTTATGACATTCTTGAACCTTAATTGGTGCTCTCTGAAGGTTTTCTGCACCTTCCCCAAGTTCGATCGCTAATGTCATACCCTTTCCAATGACCAAGGTACTCCAATCTTCCTCGAGATATTCTCGAATCTAGGATAGGCTCAACTTCGATCATGATCATGATCATCAATCTCGATAGGTGGTGAAGGACTACGTCACTCCATCCTCAATGGTAAAATCTGATATGGTTCCAACATGGAAATATGGAAAACTCGATGTATTCTCATGGTAATTGGTAACTCGAGCTTGAAAGTGACCGGACTAATCTTGACCAAGATGGTGAACGGACCAAATCTTTGATGGTCTAGCTTTGCACAAGACCTTGAAGTCCGCAAATTATTCTCGAGTAATCAATATTGTTCTTGAGCTCTATGGATTTCTTGCTTGAGTTCCTCGTGAATATCCATGAGGTATTGGGCCTTATCTTTGGAAGCTAGGTTCTTGACCTGATTTGAGAGTTGTATATCGGTGTTGTCCATAATTTGCAAAGGGATTTTGCTTGGTAGATGTATGAACATTGTTGTTATATGCAAACTCTACAAAGGGTAAAACCTCAAACCAATCAACTAGATCACAGGCGATAGTGCAACGGAGATACTGTTCTAGGACTTGATTCACCCGTTTTGTTTGTCCATCAATATGTGGATGATTGGTTGTAGATAGTTTAACTTGAACACCAAAGAGTTTGCAAAGACTATTCCAAAAGCTGGATATGAACTCTGGACCTCGATCACTGACAATATCGCGAGGCAATCCATGAAGCCTTAAGATGTATCTGAGAAAAAATTCTAGCAATGGCTTCACCTGTGATTGCCTTGGTAGTTGGAATGAAGTGTGCTATCTTTGTAACTCTATCCAGTATAACAAGAATGGCATTATACTTATCCGACCTTGGTAGTACCTTAGATGTATTACAAGTGTCACAGGTTCGGATATATTCTTTGACTTCCTTTCATATTTGAGGCCACCAAAAATCCCTTGATATGAGTTCTATTGTTTTATTCACTCCAAAATGTCCTACTGCAAGGTTATCATGATGTTGCTGAAGTACTTAGATCCTGGGTTTTCCTAGAGGGATGGACAGTAGGTTCTTATAGAATAGTAACCCATCATTTTCCTAGAACTCGTTTCCTTCATGGACTTTCCTTTCTTAATTTTCTGCTTGACATTACAAAGCAATTCATCATGTGATAGTGCCTCATGAATCAAATGAGTCAAGGCTGAATCTTCTTGATGGTTTGAAGAGATAGCTGCTAACTAAAAAGTTCAGGCTTGAGTAATACACTCTTGTTGACCAAAAGCCTCTTCACCTTATTCGATGCAAGGTAAGATCTTCTTGATAAGGCATCTGATTGACATTGCTGGCAACCTGGACAATACACGATGACAAAATCGAACCTAGTTAGAAAGTTACTC
Source organism: Ceratopteris richardii (assembly GCA_020310875.1). Taxonomy (NCBI): domain Eukaryota; kingdom Viridiplantae; phylum Streptophyta; class Polypodiopsida; order Polypodiales; family Pteridaceae; genus Ceratopteris; species Ceratopteris richardii. The sequence goes on from CM035419.1 coordinate 44,600,176, forward strand.
CATAAAGATTGCCTTCTATTGAGGATGTGGGTGGTCATAGAGTACTCTAAGTTCTTATGATATGTGTTCACAGTAACTTTATGAGTTGCTCCTCCTCGATGGTGATGCAAGGTATCAAACACATCCACTATTGCAAGAAGTTCTTTATCATAAATTTCATAATTAATCTTTGGAGGGGAGAATTTCCTTGAATGATATGCAACTGGATGTAGGTGTCCATCATCCAAATGTTGGGATAGGATCACTCCCAACGAAAATTCTGATGTGTTTGCCTCTAGGAAAAAAGACTTGGTAGAATCAGGGTGAACTAGAATTGGAGCAGTGATGAATGATGATTTCAGGGTCCGAACAGCTTTCTCTACATCTTCGTTCCATGATAATTTTGTATTTCCTATAAGCTTGGTAAAAGGTGTCACTATCTTGCAATAATCTCTGATGAATGTCCTATAGAAATTGGCAAACCCTAGAAAACATTATACATCTCGAATGCATGAAGGTGGTTGTCAATCAAGGATTATCTCTATGTTCTTAAGGTCCATAAATATTTCTTTCTCTGATACAATGTACTCTAAAAACTCAACTTCTATATGATGGAAAGAGCACTTCTCCAATTTTGCATATAAACCTTTTTTTCTTAGTTTCTCTAGGACTATCTTTACATGACATTCGTGATCCTCTAGATTTTGGGAGAATATCACGATATCATCTAGATATATTACCACAAAATCATCTAAATATTCACGAAAGATAGCATTCATCATATTGAAAGACGGTTTTAGCATTTGTGATACTGAACGGCATAACTGCATATTCAAAATGCCCCTACCTTATTCGAAATGTTGTCTTCCATTCGTCTCCTTCTCTGATCCTAACAAGATTGTAAGCTCCTTTAAGGTCAATGTTCGTGAAGAACTTTGCTTCTCCAAGGCATTCCAAGAGCTTTGATATGAGTGGTAGAGGGTATTTGTTCTTTATAGTGACTTTATTCAACCAAAGATACTCTACACACTATTGGAGAGTCCCATCCTTCTTCTTTACAAATAGGATAGGGGCTTCTGCAAGAGACTTTAAGTGTCTGATAAACCCCTTGGCTAGATTCTCATCAATATTCTTATGTAATTCTATAAGTTCCTCTCGGGATAGTCTATATATTGGTCCAAAGTGTGGTTGTGCTCCCTCTTGAAGTCCTATGGCATAATCATAAGGTCTATGCTCTGGGAGGATATCTACATTCTTCTTCTGAAAGACATCTTGAAAATCTTCGTACTGACTAGGTAGCTTTACTAGATCATCTTTCTTGGACTCTTGAGCCAGTACAGCAAAGATCATATATGTCAGTTCTTCTCCAAGATTGGGGCAAACCATGATAATGCTTGACCAAAGAGTAAGGTTCCAATAACACCAACCTTGGATGCCTCATCAAGATATCTATCAGGCTGCATACGGACGAATAATTTAACTTGCTGCAAAAATCCATGGAATTTTGTGCAATCACCATCGAACTTTTATGACATGCAAATCTTGGGTTCGTGAAGGATGAACTAGGGGGTTGATTCACTTGAATGCTTCCTTAATTTGCTTGGAGATTCCCCATTCATTCTTGTAATTTTTGTATGAGTGCGTCTACATACACTGGATCTCCCATCTCGACTTCTGTCTGTGGATGAGTTAGACCCTCGACTCATTGTTGGAGACTCTGAAGCGATGCTACAATTTGTTCAACTGTGTTCTTCATGATGCCTGGTCTGGATAGGAGCTAGTCTTGCCAAAATGTCAGGCGAGCACTAGATTGTGCCCTCTAACTAGACTAGACAAGATTTCATAATTATATTTTTTATTAGAAGATCACCCATGTAGGGAAAACAATACAAGAATATGTGATACAAGAAGTCCCACAACCCAAAACTTAGGTGTGGATAACTGGACTAGATGGAATACAAGAGATCTCACAACTTGAGACCACAAGTATGAAACATGATATCTGAATTTCAAGAACTCTCTTGAGGGAGATGGACTAGATACAAGAAATAACTTGACAAGACCTTGTACTACAACATTACAAGAGGACAAGACTAGATGTGCGAGAACTAGACTAGATGTAAAATTTGTTCAACTGTGTTCTTCATGATGCCTGGTCTGGATAGGAGCTAGTCTTGCCAAAATGTCAGGCGAGCACTAGATTGTACCCTCTAACTAGACTAGACAAGATTTCATAATTATATTTTTTATTAGAAGATCACCCATGTAGGGAAAACAATACAAGAATATGTGATACAAGAAGTCCCACAACCCAAAACTTAGGTGTGGATAACTGGACTAGATGGAATACAAGAGATCTCACAACTCGAGACCACAAGTATGAAACATGATATCTGAATTTCAAGAACTCTCTTGAGGGAGATGGACTAGATACAAGAAATAACTTGACAAGACCTTGTACTACAACATTACAAGAGGACAAGACTAGATGTGTGAGAACTAGACTAATCAAGACTAGAACAAGGAACAAGACAAGAACTCGAACTCAACTTTGAAAGTACTTACTTGGTGATCACGACTCCTTGAACTTCCAAGATTGGCATTCGCAAGACTAAGTATGTATGTGGCCAAACCCTCCTCATATAGGTGTTCAAGGGCCCTTATCAAGAACACTTGTGAACTGATGATGTCATTGATGATGTTAGCAATCCGAAATAGGACCTCTAGATGTCATAATCCAGCAAGTAGAAAGTACATCTTAGGTTTTTGGCATGTTCAGGACACAATGGAAGCATTAGTTTCTCCAAATTCTGAACTATTCATGAGATATAGAAAGTCGCATGGAATCTAAGGTTCAAGATGGTTTCCTTTGTCCATGATATATATAGCCTTCAAGATATCACAGGATCTTGCACTTTCAGGGAACACCCCCACTTGGTATGCCAAGGCTCGAGATTGGATAGAAAGATATGGATTAAACATGCACCAATTACCACCAATATGGTATGATACCCAAACTCCCACCTACTCACTCTCTAAACAAAAGAAGAACAAGATCATCTGACAAGAGATATGGCACACAAATATACAAAGGATTTGCTCCGTCCGATCGAGCCACTTCCAACGAAAAAGCCATCATTACGTGAGGATTTATCTTACCCCTCATCTCCGAGTAGCCATCAAATAGCTTCGACTATCATCACACCAACTAGAAATTGAGCATGGGCAAGCAACAGGGATACCCAAAGAGGAGTGCATGTCCAGTATATCAAATGGCCCTCGACACAGTTCCCAGGGATCGACTCTTCACACGCCTACTCGATATTGGAGCTCCAGATGAGATGATATGGGGGATCTATGCTTTATATAAGAGTATCTGGTAGAGTCAAATGTCGAGGTGGCTTATCCCACTCACTTGCTAGCACCATCAACATGAAGCAAGGGTGCCCTCTTTCACCCACCCTCTTTGGTCTATACATTGATGAGATAGTGGACTTCATACAACAACACGGAGGAGAGGGCGTTGAGATATGAGGGACCTCTGTTCATATTCTTTTATATGCTCATGATATTGTGCTGATTTCGGAGTCCATAGAAGGTCTACAACACCTGCCACCACCTACGCGGCCTAGACGACTTCTGCATGCATAGAGGGCTATATGTGAACCTTGGTAAAACCAAGGTTATGATTTTTCATACAAAAGCTCATGTGAGGATACATAGTTCTTTCATAGCGGCAAGCCGACCGATTGAGGTAGTCGGATCATATGTCTATCTCGGAGTGACATTCATAGCAGCCTCTAGGGTTTTCTCTATGACACAGGCAACCCAAGATCGCATCACACGTGGATATGCAACACTAGCCTTGATGAAGAGACAGTGCCACTAGGCACACTTTCAAGAGCCCCGCACAAAGGGGTGGCTCTTCGACACTTTGGTTACACCAACGCTCATGTATGGAGCAGCCATATGGGGGCCGAGATTAGCTACATCAACATGGACAGCATTGGATAGGCCACATTCTCGTGATTGCCAAACTCATCCGAAGCAAGCCTTCGGTACCGCATGATATCATTAGTGCAGAGCTCGTTGCACCGCCGATGCGAGATCGTTGCACCACCGATGCTAGTAGAGGCACTGTTCCATACAGTATGCCTATTACATAGGATCAAGAGCATGCACACAGAGCGCATCACTTATCGAGCTCTCCAAACATCAGGCGACATGGCATTAGCAAGAGACACCTCCTCATGGTATGCACAAACACGAGACTGGCTAGCCCATCATGGGTTTGACTGTTGACATAGTCAGACTACCACCACTCCAATATGACTTAGAGGCCCCCACCTATTCCCTCTCCCATCAGGACAGGAATAGGATCATTCGACAGGAGATATGGCATACATACATACATAGGACATGGATTAGCCCCAGGGATACATTGCCACTGAAAATGCTCCACTACCGCAAGCATTTTCTACAGATCTCAAACCAGGGCTTCATTGAAATTTGAGACTTTGCGATACATGTAGGCATACCTACCACACCACCTCCAAGTCGTCATTGGGCAACTTTGAGTTTCGTCACATCAGCTCGAGATTGAGAGTGGTTGGACCAAGGGAGTCCCTAGAGAGGAGAGGCGGTGCCCCGTATGCCATACAAAAATAGAGAGTTAGGAGCACTTTGTTACCAAATGTCGAGCATACTTAGATCTACAAGCACAGTTCCACATAGACGAGTCACTACATTTGTGCATAGCCACTGGAGACTAGTGGAGGTTGGGATGTTTCCTCATGGCAGCATAAGAGAGACAAGAGCAATCGATGCATCCCATGCGGGTGAGTACCCGGCATACCATTACTCAGTTCTTGCAACGAAATGGCCTGCATCCAAGGGGCCCGCCGTCCATAGGCATAGGGCTCACGCTCCAGCGGATAGCGGCACAGAGAGTGCAACATCGACCACATAGGGCTGGTGTGAAGTCGAATTTCAGTTACTCCATAGATTCCCTTCACTTTTGGGGAGGTCTGGACACAGAACTCGAGGCTGACATTCTTCTGTGAAGCGCGCACGGAGACCGAAAGATGATCCTTAGCCGCCCAGCCGCGTGATAAGTTCAAATATTACTCTCTCACTTCTACATACCCAAAATGGGTCATAGTCAAAGCTCCTCAAATGAGTGCCACTTGGCACTCATGAGTATCACACTAAATATGAACAAGAGGAGGGTCTCACCTCTAAGTCCTATTCATATTAGATACTCCATGTGACATTTCCTTCCCCTTAATTCCATTTTTGTCCTCAAAATGGTACTGGAAGGTCTGATAGAGAGAGAAATATTAGAACTACCACTCCCACTATATCCCCATGTATAGAAATACATGGTCCTGTCTCCGTGTTGTTTCCCCATATCCTTCCCCTTGAGAAAACTCTTCAGAAGGTAGTCTAAAATTGGGAAACCGTCTCTGAAGGGTGCTAACCCGCTCCCAAGTGGCACTATCTTCTGAACTATCTTTCCACTTTACTAGACACTCTTTATACAAGTGACTTCTCGTCCGTTTCTCTCGAGTGCGTAGTATGCTCTCATGCTCATGTGGAATAGATTGAACAGAAATAGGCTCTACTACCTCACTATCTGGAATGAGGTTGTCAGATTCACCCAGCCTTTTCTTAAGCCGGCTAACATGAAGAACTGGATGGATTTGACTATTCTCTGGAAGTTGGAGCTCGTAAGCCATCTTTCCTATTCTCTTAAGTATTTGGAATGGTCCACAATACCTAGGAGATAGTTTTGGACAAGGCCCCGTCTTCATGGTTTCAGACCTAGATGGAACTCTAAGATAGACATGCTCTCCTACCTCAAAGTTGATCTCTCTCCTTTTAGGGTCAGCATAGGCTCTAGCTCTATCATGAGCTCTCCTAATGCTGTCCTTAGCAAGTCTAAGCATATCGTTCATCTCTTCCAAGAAGTCCTTTGCAACTTGAACTTTTTCATTCTGCAAGCCTACTGGATAAGGAGCTTGGCTGAAACTCTATTATAGGTAAGTACTCTTCCCAATTAGTTTGCCTTTCATTAACATATGCTCGAAGCATATCCTTTAGGATTTGGTTAACCCTCTCTATTTGCCCATCCGACTGTGGATGCTCGGCCGTACTCATGCTAAGTCTCGTATCCAACCTTTTGAAGAACGCTCTCCAAAAGTGGCTAGTAAACTTCCTGTCCCGATCAGAAACTATGTCCAAAGGAAGACCATACACCCGGTATAGGTTCTCTACAAAAAGTCTAGCCAACTCTGGTGTCTTCACTGTAGTATGTGTCAGAATAAACCGAGTCATTTTGGTTAACCTATCCACAATTACCCAGACTGAGTCGTGCCCTCTCTGTCTTAGGTAATCGGACTATAAAGTCCATGGAGACACTCTCCCACTTCCCATTAGGAATATCCAATGGGTGGAGTAGTCCTCCAATCCTCAACCTCTCAGCTTTGTTGACTTGGCATTTGTTGCACTTAAGCACGTACTCTAGGACGTCCTTATGAAGTCCAAGCCAATAAAACTGCCTCTTAACAAGATCATAAGTCTTGTTAACTCCTGGGTGTCCCGCACTAGGTGTGTCATGACACTCATATAAAATATGCAGTCTCATCTCAATATCTCTAGGGACACACATCTTACCTTTGTTATAACAGATATCCATCATGGACACTGTAGTTCTTCCACTTCCTTCTTGAGTACCCGTCGATACTCCATCCTCACTGGAACCCATATATCACGATCCCCATTCTCTATGGCTTCCCAAATCTCGGAATATGCAAGATCAAGCCTACATTTCCCTCTAATGGACTCAAGTAGCTCACTAGTGATCTAAGTAAAACTCAGTCCATTGAGCATAGGCATGCGGCTAAGTGAATCAGCCACCACATTAAACTTTCCCTTCCTATACCTAAGCTCATAATCAAACTCTTGAAGGGTCTATGCCCATCGGGCCTTACGACCTTTAAGGTCTGTTTGATTAGAAAGCCACTTAATGCTCTCTTGATCAAACACTATCGTGACTTTGGCACCATATAAATAATGACTCCACTTCTTCAAAGCATGGACAATTGCATACAACTCCTTCTCATAGACGGAGTAATTCTTTTGAGCCGGTTCTAGCTTCTTACTCTCAAAAGCTACTGGTCGACCATCTTGTACTAAAACCGCTCCTATGGCAAAGTCAGTCGCGTTAGTCTCAACCACAAATGGTTTGTTGGGATCTGCAATATATAAAAGTGGAGTTGTAGCAATTGCTACTTTCAACTTCTCCATACTGCTTCTGTTCGTCTCCCCAATGAGAGGCTTTCCCTTTCCCTTTAAGCTGTTCCGTCATCGAGACAGCAATCTTGGCATAGTTCTTAATGAATCTTCGATAGAAACCTGATAAACCTAGGAAAATCTGCAGCTCTTCTAGGTTCCTTGGATGTGGCCATTCCATAATAGCCCTTACTTTTTCAGGATCCATCTGGATTCCATCCTGGGAGACTATATGCCCAAGGTATCTAACCTCTGTTTTGAAAAAATCACACTTAGATTCCTTAGCAAAGAGTGAATTTTCCCTTAGCACTTGAAATACCTTCAAGTGTTCCAAGTGCTCCTCTTCTGATGCACTATAGATCAGAATGTCATCCAAAAAGTCTACTACAAAATGTCCTAGATAAGGCCGTAAAACACTATTCATGAGTTTCATGAAAGTGGAAGGAGCATTGGTGAGACCAAAAGGCATCACCAAAAACTCATAGTGCCCATATCTAGTCCTAAATGCAGTCTTAGGAACATCCTCTGCCCTAATCCTGATCTGATGATATCCTGATCTAAGGTCAAGCTTGGTAAAGTACCTAGCTTGATGTAACTGATCAAATAGATCTTCCAATCTAGGCATTGGAAATCTATTTTTGATAGTTACGTTATTAAGTGCTCTATAGTCTATACATAATCTCATAAAGCCATCTTTCTTTTTAACTAGGAGCATTGGCGATGCCCATGGTGAGTTACTAGGTTTGATGAAGCCCTTATCTAAATAATCTTGCAATTGCTTCTCAACCTCCTCATGCTGAGAAACACTAAGCCTATAAGGTGGCCTGCAAATAGGGTTAGTGTTAGTAAGAACCTCTATGGCATGGTCAATGTCCCCTCTCTCAAGTGGTAGCCCTCTAGGTAAGTCAGTGGGAAAAACATCTCTATACTCAAACATAAGATCCTTAAAACTTTTAACCACAAACTCTTGCAAAAAAGAATAGTAGAAAGTCCTGTTCAATGAGATGAGCTGCTGTCTGTACAATGCTCCATATCATGACTATACAATAAAAAGATGTCCTATACATGCTGAGAATAACAAAGACTATACAACTCTAGTGATGAAATGAGAGGTGCACTAGGTACATCTCTCTCCCTGAATACAAACTTTACTTCCATTCTTTTCAAATTCGAGTGTGTTGTTTTGATAGCTGCATTTAAGTGTATCTCCCAACCCCCATAGCCACTCTCTTCCTAAGACTAGATCTGTCCTCTCCATATTCATAATTTGGAAGTCCATATAATCTGTATAGTCTTGCATCTTGACTTCCAAATTGGATACCATAGTATCCCATATCCTCTTATCTTGCCCTTGCATCATAGATACAATGTATTTATGTGCACTAGGCTGTTGGGGAATCTTTAATTTCTTGACCAACGCATAGTTTATAAAATTATGAGTAGCAGAGTCATCTATCATGACCCGCACCCTCGTCCCGTACACACTACCATGCAATTTAACTAAGTCATGTGGTCCAAACTACGGTGACCACAATGACTGAGTCAAACAACAGGTGTGTTCTATATCCTCGTGCATCACCTTCACTCCCTTGCAGCTAGAGCTTCCATGAATAGGAAGGGTCTGCACTAGGTGGACCGCCTTTTTGCCCTTTTCGAGGGCCTTACTAGACTCTGGTCCCTTCTTCTTTTCTTCCCCCTTCTTGAGTGGACAGTTCCACTGTGAGTGGCTAGGAGATAGGCACTTAAAACACAGGTTCTCTCTTTTGGCCCTCTCAAACTGGTCTCTTGATAACCTAGGCCCTTGTGATCTTTGATTTTTAATAAAAACTTTGTTTTTCCCAAAAGGCAACTTTTTCTTGAATTTAATCGTACTAAGAGGTTTGAGGGGCTGATCCGTCTCCATAGGAGTATACTGAGGACGGTTACGGTCCTCATAAATCTGTGTGTATTTGATCGCCTCCTCAAACGTCTTAGGCGCATTCCTTCTGACTTCCCTCTTTATGGCTTTGTCTAAGCCCCTAACAAACTCTCTGGTCTTCTGAAAATCATCTAAGCCCTTAAGTTTCAAAATGATCTCTCTATAGTGGGATAGATAGACTGAAAGAGGCCTACCTCTCTGAGTAATCCTATCCCACTCATCCCAATTCCTCTCCTCTTCATTCTCAGGAAGAAACTCTTTAAGAAAAAGAGTCTCAAACTGAGTCCAATCAGTAGGGATAGAGTTCACCTCCTTAAGACTCATCCACCACTTATAAGCACGCGAGCCGAGGGAGAAACTCGCCTCTAGCACACGATACTCTGGTGGGGTGCCCTTCAATTGATGCAAATCATGCCACTTTTGTAAAAAAGTGTAGATTGCATCCTTGTTGCTGTCTCGGTCATCCCCCGTAAAGGTAGGTGGCTTCAAGTCTTTCAGGAGGGGAGCTTCCCTAGAGCTCTCTTTCCTTTATGCTTACTAGGAAGAGAAGTATCTTTCCTAATGAGCTCCAAAGGAATAGGAGTAGTCCTCGAATCTTTAGGTCGCTGATTTTGATTTCTCGCCAGGCCCAAACGAAAATTGGAAATGTTCGATTGGTCCAGGGAGGTTCTAAACACCATAAACCATCCAAAACAACACCAAAAGCACGTGGGAATAGCCCACGTCGGGCAAACTGAGTGAAACTAAGCAACTTCAGAGATTCAACAATCCTCGCCAATCCAAGAAGTATAGCCCAGCACCTGTACTTCAAAAAGTTGAGACTATCCCAAGTGAAAAAAGTGAATTTGGACTTCAGATGACGAAAAACTAGGCTCGGGAGTGGCCGCCTAGTTCCTGCTGAAGCGCTACAGAGAGATTTTGATGGGGCAAATCTAGTCCAAATCCAACATCGATGGTTTCTAAGCAAAGCTTAGGAGTGTAGCTTCGAAACATGACCAAGATTCTTGAAATCCGATATCGTATGAAGAAGCTATGGTGCAGAGAAGTCGGGTATGTCACCGATGGAAAGTGAAAAACATCATCTTCATGGATGGATGACTTTGAGAAGCTCAAAACTGAGGAATCAAAGCTTTTTTGAAACAACCCAAAGCCCATACCCCATAACCACAGCCCATATTACATGTATTCATCAATATTTTGCCCAAATTCTTGATCCATGGCCTCACTTTTGTACTCTAAAGTTCCAAGAAAATTCTAATCGTCAAGTCGAACTCATAGAAATTTTCGAAAATATGGAGAAGATTGGCGTCTGCCTGCTGCTTTATCCCACGTGGGCGCTTGAGAAGAGGAAAGCTAAAGATATAATAGAAGCTCAATACCTGTTAGTCTCATCCAAGAGGGGGGGATGAGGAGAAAAAGAGGAGCGCGAGCGCTACTGTTCATAAACTCTTTCTCTCTCTACGCGCGTGGGCGCTGCTGTTCGTAGACTTCGCATACAAGCCACCGGACGCTGTACTGGCTCCGATACCAATGTGAAGTCGAATTTCAATTACTCCAAGGATTCCCCTCACTTTAGGGGAGGTCTGGACACAGAACTCGAGGCTGACATTCTTTTGTGAAGCGCGCACGGAGACCGAAAGATGATCCTTAGCCGCCCAGCCGCATGATAAGTTCAAATATTACTCTCTCACTTCTACATACCCAAAATGGGTCATAGTCAAAGCTCCTCAAATGAGTGCCACTTGGCACTCATATGAGTATCACACTAAATATGAACAAGAGGAGGGACTCACCTCTAAGTCCTATTCATATTAGATACTCCATGTGACAGCTGGATACGACTACGACTATACCAGTAGGATATCTCACGCATCGGGATAGCCCATGACCACATGATGGAGCATAGGTGCACCACCACCACCTAGGTAGCCTTCCTTCAGGAGGCACTGAGACCGCCTCTGATGTACCACATACTCCACCCATCTCCACCCATTATCTGTAGTTTAGATATACATATTCACTCCCATCATGGGGCCCCATGTATTAGGTGGCCACTATCTCCAGAGTCAGAGCCACATCTCCCCACACACCACTACATTATCCCCACAACTCTCCATCACCTTATACACTATCATGTGGTTGTTTCCAGCCTTTTTTAGCCTACACAGTTTTGTGTAGCGAGTACTATTATGTTTTCTTTCTACACAGGGGTTACTACAATTGTACATGGTTTTGTCTCATAGGCCAAGTTTGGCCTTCAGAAGACGTTAGTCTCTCTCTCTCTCTCTCTCTCTCTCTCTCTCTCTCTCTCTCTCTCTCTCTCTCTCCTCCCTCCCTCCCTCCCTCCCTCCCTCCCTCCCTCCCTCCCTCCCTCCCTCCCTCCCTCCCTCCCTCCCTCCCTCCCTCCCTCCCTCCCTCCCTCCCTCCCTCCCTCCCTCCCTCCCTCCCTCCCTCTCTCTCTCTCTCTCTCTCTCTCTCTCTCTCTCTCTCTCTCTCTCTCTCTCTCTCTCTCTCTCTCTCTCTCTCTCCCCCTCCCCCGTCGGCACCCTGCAGCAGCTCCCCGCGCCCGTCGGCCTCCCCTGCGCCCGTCGGCACCCTCCAGCAGCTCCCCGCGCCCGTCGGCAGCTCCCCGCCGGCGCTCCTACAACGGCTTTCCTCGACCTGCGCTAGGGTTTACCAGTCGGCGCTAGGGTTTGTGCACAGACCCCTCTATTAGGGTTTCGACAGGTACCTGTTCGCCATCTGCAAACGCCACGTAAGGGTTCTGCCCGCCGTCCTTGTTGACCCTGGATCTGCCCCCACCGTCCCCCCTCCCAGCCCCATCTCCCTCCGTCGCCTCGAGTCCCGCCTCCCACCGTCACCCCAAACGACCATCTCCAGTGTCCACAGGCATGGCCCCCCCCCCCCCCCACACCCTCTCCGCTATCTGCCCACCCTTTAGCATTAACCGAAACCATAACTCTCTCTAAACCCTAACCCTAAGCAGAAACCAACCCTAACCCTAAAAACTAAAACCCAACCCGTCTCTATTGCCAAAATGCCTAACCTAATCTCCCAAACGAGCCTTAACCCTGAGCCAAAAAAACCCCAAAACCCTAAATCGCAACCTTAATCCTAACCCTAACCCGAACCTCAGCCCTATTCCTAACCCTAACCCTAACCCTCCCACCCTTGCTCCATCGCGCATCGGGCGCGCTCCCGTCTTCATCGCAAGTCTTTAGGCTCAGTACTCTGAGCATTTTTTCATCTTCGAATGCAATGAGCGCTACGGCTAAGAAGGACGATTTGACAAAAATGGAGGACAAACTGACCATAGCTATCAAAGAAAACAAGAAGATGGTGGACTCCACTATCACGGCCATCATCAGCCGCCTCTCAAAGCTCGAGAAGGAAGTAGAAACATATCATAAGGAGAGGGAAGCATGGCAGAAAGAGAAAGAAGAATGGGCTAAGGAGAGGGCAAACATGAAAGAGGAATTGGAGCTCCTCAAAGCTTCAATGGTCTCTCTTACACCCGAAGAAGGAGAGATTAATATGAACAAGACAGAAGCTCTCAAAGAAGAACTCACCAAATCCTTGACCGAGAGCATGGAAAACAAATTAGAAGCTACCAAAGAAGGGTGGATCGACATAGTGAAGAAGAACATCAAAAAAGAAGCCAAAGAGAAAGCACAAAAGGAAGAAGCCCTCATCGTGCACACCACTATTGAGGAAGAAAAGATGAGACATGCCCGCCGTCTCAATGTACGCATCACGGGCATTGAAGAAAAAGAAGGCTCTACCCCCGAGTCCGATGGGAAGACACTATGCAAGATACTCGGCTACAAAGAGGAGTCCCCCCCATTCATCAAGTCTTGGAGAACGGGACGAGACCCCACGAAGAAGAGAGCTCTCATTCTACACTTCCCTTCCGAAGATATAAGATCTACTTTCCTACGCAAGAGGGTGATTTTGAGAGCACTCGATGGCCCCCCCATCTACCTTGACGATGATCTCACACCCATGCAGGTAGCACACCGTCGTGCATGCATGCCGAGAGTACATCAAGCTCGCAAAGAAGGAAAGAAGGCTTCATACAGAGATGGTCGTGTCATCATTGATGGCAAGGCCATCCCATAGGGATTCGCGGCCTGTGAGACACTCGAGGAGATACACCTTGCAGTTTGGAACTGCAATGGAGATCTATGGACACACCCAGAGAGATTGGAAGAGGTGCGCAAAGGCAAAGACATCATTATGCTCACAGAGACACATGAGAGCCCAGACCGGGGCCTACCTCGTGTCCACGGTTTTCAGTGGGAGTCCACATACAGAGAGTGTACACGTCAGCACACCACCCGAGGATCAGGCGGAGTAGCCATACTCTTTAGAGATGGACTTCAGAGAAGGATACAGATAGTCGCACGTGATTCACAGGCCAGATATCTTTGGTTTCGACTCCAGCTCTCGCAGGAGAGGATCATCTTCATAGCATTATGCTACTTTGCTCCTTCTAGCTCGCGTTTCGCTATCATAGATCGAGAGGAGGACTCACCATACACTTGCTTGTCAGAAGAGATTACAGAGTACTCTGCATTAGGGGAAGTCTTCCTTATGGGAGACTTCAATGCCAGGACAGGCAATGATCAGTGTGAGATATTTGACCCAGAAGACCCGGAGATACTACATACCATAGAGGATGAGTCTACAGCTCGCGCTTCAGCTGACGCTACACACACTCACTATGGCACTCACCTACTCAGACTAGGCTCTCGACATAATCTCGTTATCTATAACGGGATGACTCAGTGGCCTACCTCAGGAGGATTGACATGCATACCACACTCAGTCACAGATGGCGGGGGAAGTACAGTAGATTACGTCATGGGGTCCAGAGAGGCCATCCACCTACTTACCTCATTCACCATCCCACCCATACCCATTGGGGCTGATCACACATACCTCGCACTCTCCCTGAAGGGAGACACCCCTACACGCATACCCGCAGCACGCATCCCACACACCACCATCCACTTCACACACGAGCTAGCTCACATATATGCGGCTCGAGTCGAGCAGGGTCTTCTCTTACTTCATCCTGACACTCCACTATCCCTACTCACCTCTCAGATAGCATCAGTTCTTCAGACATCAGCCATCAGCTCCTTCCCACACACCATCCATTCTCGTCACACACCTCCTCCCGGGACTACGCCACAACATCGTTGGTATGATGAGGATTGCAGAGATCTTTACCGCCGACTACGAGCTCAGCGAGCATTGGGAGAGATCACAGAGAGAGAGGCCAAGGGACAGATGAAGACTCTCACACGTCGAAAGAGGCGAGCCTTTGAGGAGGCACAGGAGCTTGAGCTATACCATCTCTTTATGAGTATGGACAGTGCTGCAGCATGGCGCAGCCTACGAGAGCCACGCCCGACCACACCTATTGGAGACCCACACACATGGCATGATTATGCTCAGAGGTTATATGAGGTACCTAGGCAGCCTCCCATTCCCCAGCCACTTGAGCCTCGCCCTACTAGTTCTTCTCTCTTCACAGCAAAGATGGTTGAGAGGGCCATACGACGACTTCGACATGGACGTTCGACAGACCACGCAGGATTGCAGAGCGAGCATCTCATATATGCAGCCTCCACTATAGCCCCGTTGATTGCACATGTCTTCAACCGGGCTATAGGAGAGGGCTTCCCAGAGGAGTGGACTAGGCACACCATTGTGCCTATCCACAAATCTGGCGACACCCTGGATCCAGGGAACTACAGGACCATCATGATTGGCCACACCATGGCCAAACTATACGGTGCCATACTTGAGGCAGAGCTCAGTTCATATGCAGAGACTGAGGGGCTACGAGCACGAGGCCAAGCAGGTTTTCGACGAGCTTTCTCTACTATTGATCACATCTTCATTCTGCGCTGCCTCATTGATGGGGCAAGGGTGCGGAAGAAGAGGCTATATTGCTGCTTTGTGGACTTCCGCAAAGCTTTTGATACAGTGCCGCGAGAGAGGCTCTTCCAACGCCTCCAGAGCTTGGGAGTACCATCAGGGATGATTTGGGCCATCTATGCACTCTATGAGCAGGTGACTGGGAGGGTACGGTGTCCAGGAGGTATGTCTGAGGCCATTGCTAGCACCATCGGTGTTAAGCAAGGCTGCCCACTCTCTCCCACTCTATTTGGTCTCTACATTGACGAGATTGAGGACTACATTCTCCGAGCTGGAGGAGAGGGTGCAGACCTCGCAGGTACACATGTCCACATTTTATTATATGCCGATGACATTGTCTTGATTTCAGAGTCACCCGAGGGATTACAGCGCCACCTTGAGGCCCTGGATGAGTTTTGTACACAGAGGGGCTTGACAGTAAACCTTGGCAAGACCAAGGTCATGATCTTCCACACCTCCCCCATGGTGAGGAATGGAGCAGGATTCAGAGCTGGTGGTGGACAGATTGAGGTGGTCACTTCCTATGTCTATCTCGGAGTCACATTCACGAGCTTGCCTGGCCCCTTCAGCATGAGACAGGCAGCCATCGATAGACTCACACGCGGATATGCAGCTTTAGCCATGTTAGAGCGGAGATGTCACCAAGCACACTTCCAGGAGCCCCGCACGAAGGGCTGGCTATTTGACACACTGGTCAGACCAGCTATGATGTATGCTGCGACGGTTTGGGCCCCAGGTCTCACAGTCACCCAGTGGAGTGCGATCGAGAGGCCACAGGTACGTATGATCTCGCGATTATTTCGTGGGAAACAGTCGGTGCCACATGACATCATCAGGGCAGAGCTAGCTGCACCACCCATGGCAGTAGAGGCACTATTCCAAACTATCTGCTTTATTCAGAGGATTAGGGACCTCCCTACAGATAGACTCACACACAGAGCTCTTGAGGCATCTATACAGATATCAGAGTTAGGATATGAGAGAGCTTGGTACACTCAGGTTAGAGTCTGGTTTGATAGTCATGGACTTGATATGGACAGATTGCCGCCTTTTCAGTATGACCCAGCCTCACCTCACATCCACCTCTCTCGTCGTGAGAGGAATGTTGTGCTCAGACAGGATCTCTGGCAGCTCTACATTAGTCAGACATGGCACACACCACACATGGGATCGAGACTATCGCACTATCGAGACCAGTTCATAGACATACTAGCTGACGGTTTCATCCAGCGACCACGCTACATGGATACTCACATGCCTCATAGCTTGAGGGTAGCGATTGGCCAGCTGAGAGTCTCATCACACCGACTCGAGATTGAGACGGGCAGAGCCGCAGACATTCCCAGAGAGGAGCGGATATGCAGAGTATGCAGAGTAGAGATGGAGGATGAGGAGCACTTTGTATGCAGATGTAGTGCATATGATGGCATCAGAGGCAGATACGAGACTCTGTTTGCAGGGCAGCCCACCCTCCGAGAGATCATGGACTCTAGAGACCAGCGACAGCTCGGGCGATTCTTACTAGAGATACAGAGTCACAGAGATTCCCTACTCCAGCCTACTGTAGCACTCCATACAGGAGGGAGACAGAGTCAGCTCACTGACTTCTTTATTCCACGACGTGCTGCAGCCCTCCCCCCCTCAGCCCACATACCGAGCGGGGTGACTCTTCAGCAGGCTCAGATATCTCGAGCTAGGAGACGACCCCGTGATATAGGATATCGGGCCCCGAGACTTCACCGACACCAGATTGCGGAGATCCAGGCTTGTGACCATCGCGCCATGGAGGAGAGACGATCCCAGATGATGGCCGATCCCGCTGCAGCCATCAGGGTGGCCCTGACTCCACCTCCACCTATGTATCACATATTACATCCCACCCACTAGCACAGGATGGAGCTAGTTAGTCGTCTTAGATGCATTCTCATGGTTGTTGTACTACCCTTTTGCATATAGACTATCATAGATATCGCACTCCATACACCCCCCACCACTTTCATGGGTATCCCCACATGCACACTACGGAGATCTATATCAGCTTAACCAGTTTCTTTTCAGCACTTTTATCTTTTCTGATTGACAGAAGATACACCCATGTACATCGATTTGTCTCATAGGCCGAGTTCGGCCTCCTAATAGACGTAAAAACACTTTCTTTCTTTCTTTCTTTCTTTCTCTCTCTCTCTCTCTCTCTCTCTCTCTCTCTCTCTCTCTCTCTCTCTCTCTCTCTCTCTCTCTCTCTCTCTCTCTCTCTCTCTCTCTCTCTCTCTCTATGTGTGTGTGTGTGAACTGCTCTTTCCATTTGGGGTTTTGGACTGCTGTTTAGGGTTTTGAAATGGTTTCCATCAGATTTTTGGGTTCGAACTGCTGTTTAATGTTTCAGAACTGCTGATTTCATCTGATTTTAGGGTTTTGAACTGCTGTTTAGGGTTTTGAACCGCTGCCTAGGGTTTTGAACTGCTGTTTAGGGTTTCAAGCTGCTGTTTCATCAGATTTTAAAGTTTCGAACTGCCGTTTTCGTCAAATTCAGACTAGTTAAGGTTTTGAACTGAAGTTCCCATCAAATTTTAGGATTGATCTGCTGTGTGATCAAACTCTAACCATATTTGGGCCAAGTGGTCAGCCATCTTGTTCTATACAATCGTACCTGCACCACTACCTAGGGTTTTATTGCTTGCCTGTCCTCTACAAATCTACATGAGTTCAGCTGCCCATCATTTCCAGGAGCTATCTCACCTGACGCAGCTGTGCAGCTCCTCCATACCTCATTTTCAATGGAGGCCTAGAAAGACAAAGAGAAAAAGTTACACAACAACATGGCACCTTTAGAAAAGAGGGAAGCGGAAGAGATGATTGCTTGTGGAGTCAAAGAAGCAAAAAAAGAAGCGGACAAGGCCAACCAACAAGAGATAAGAAGGGCCATAGAAAGAATCAAGTCCTTGGAAGACCAAATAAAGCAGCTCAAACAAGATCGGGATTAGAAAGACAGAGAGAAAAAGTTACACAACAACATGGCACCTTTAGAAAAGAGGGAAGCGGAAGAGATGATTGCTTGTGGAGTCAAAGAAGCAAAAAAAGAAGCGGATAAGGCCAACCAACAAGAGATAAGAAGGGCCATAGAAAGAATCAAGTCCTTGGAAGACCAAATCAAGCAGCTCAAAACAAGATCAAGATGAATAGAAGGTAGAGACACACACCAAGAAGAAATTATTCATCTTGAGATCTCCAAAGAGGAAGGAGAAATCACAAAGATAAATGATTCCAAAGAAGAAATACAAAAAGAGTGGAAAACCAACATATAGTTGGTTTTCAAACCTTAGGACACACTTTCGATTAGAGAGCTTATTAAGCCACTGAGGAGAGACAAGCAGATGATGACCGATCCCACTGCAATCATCCAGGCAGCCCTAACACCACCTCCACCTATTTAACACATACTACACCCACACATGAGCACTAGGTGGAGATGGTGAGTCATTGTAGGCCACCATAGGGATGGCACTCCCTTCCCCCCCCTCTTTCTCATGGATTCTCCACATATACACGTAATGGAGACTCTGATTTTCCTTGCATTAGCATCAGTTTTTATTTTCAGCACACTTTTGTCTTTCCGATTGACCGGAGACATAATGTACATTGATTTTCTCTCATAGGTCGAGTTCGGCCTTCTAATAGACATTAAAAATCTTTCTTTCTTTCTTCTTTCTTTCTCTCCCCCACCTAGCCCCCCTCCCTCCCTCCCCCCCTTCCCTCCTTCACATCAGAGATGGTAGAGCGGGCTATACACTGCATGCAGTATAAACGATCAGCTCATCATACTCGATTATTGAGCAAGCACATTATCTATGTCAGCCACACTATAGCACCATTGATTACACGTCTTCAACTTTGCTATAGGGAGGGACTCCCAGAGGAGTGGATTCAGCACACCATCATGCCTATCCACAAATCTAGTGACACCATGGACCCAAGGAATTATAGGACAGTCATGATTGGCGACCCAATGGCCAAACTATGTGGAGCAATATTTGAGGCAAAGATGAGGCCTCACATAGAGATAGATGGTTTATGAGCCCCGGGGAAGGTACTCTTCACGCGAGCATTCTCCACCATTGACCACATCTTTCTTTTGTGTTTCCTAATTGATGGGGCAAAGGCGCGAAAGAAGAGGTTATACTACTCCTTTGTGGATTTCCACAAAGCCTTTGATACAGTCCCACATGAGAGACTCTTCCGATGTCTTATAGCCTTTGGGTACTAGTAGATATTATTTGGGCCATATATGCTCTCTATGAGAAGGTGACTTGTCAAGTTCGGTGCCAAGGTGGTTTATCAGAGAATGTTGCTAGCACCATCAGTGTTAAGCAAGGATGTCCACTCTCCCCGACTCTCTTTGGGTTCTACATCAACAAGATCTATGATTACATACTACAGGATGGTGGAGTGGGGAGAAAATTGGCAGGTACTCTGTCCACGTTATGTTATATGCTGCTTATGTTGTTTTGATTTAAGAGTCACATGAGGATTTGCAACAACATTTGGGGGCTCTAGATGATTTTTACACACACACGGGGCTAACTGTGAACCTCAACAAAACCAAGGCTCTAATGTTTCGCACATCTAGTGCAGTGAGGAGGGCTTTCACCTTCACAATAATAGGTAGGCACATTGATGTGGTCACCTCATATGTCTATCTTGGAGTAACTTCAATTACTTTGCCACGACCCCTCACCATGACTATTTGAAGACTCATTTAAAGAGGTGGTCCAGCTCCCACTGACCAAAGGCTCCATACTCATCCCAGCACTTCTAACCACCGGAGCCCATCTAGCTTCTAAACACCGGAGCCCATCTAGATGTCATTTGAGTTTGGAGGACGTAACACTTTCCTTCTTATTTTTTAATTCAAATTGATCCCTTTGCACCATTAAAGATAATGTTGAAGTTATTGAACAAAGGTACAATGAGTGACTCTTAGGCAAAATAATATCATACCAAGAAGCTTAATATTTGCATGTCATCAACGGATTGCATGCCAAAATGATGTAATCAATTCAACATGCATAGGAGTGTATAAGCTCATTTTTCTTGAAGCTATAGAAAATGCATGTTCTTTGAAGGAGAAAAAATGTATCTTACCAAGAATGAAACTTTCAAACATATGTGACATGACAATGGTATCTCCATCTCCAAGAATCAAGGGAGTCATGTGTGTTGAGTTCGAAATATTCAATATGCTTGAGGTTCACGTATTGAACTTTAGTACCAAGGGAAGGTGAGTAAGGTGTGTCCAATTGAATCATACACACATCTACATACAACATATACACGATTCTTTTGTATGAGAATTCACCAAATATTTACTTCCTATGAATTTTTTTAAAGATATACAAGGGACCTTAATTTGGATACTACAAAATTTATGAAATAACACAATTTATACTACACATTTTAACATGATTCACAAGTTTAGACTCCTTTATAAAGCACTTGTACCTCAATGTGACAATTACATTCAAGATTAATTTGTATGGGCCTATAGAATATCTATTCCAACAAAACCTATTGTATGATTGGTGATGAATGAACCAAACTAGAAGCACCTAATGGAGAGTTAAATATGTAAACTAGAACCTCCCACTAGTAATGATGTAACCATATTTTTTTTCCTTCAAAGCGATATTTAGATGTTCATAGCTTGCATACGAAGGCTTTGCACTTGTCCTCGATATCATAAAGTCTAAAGTAGCAATGCCTTCAAATTTTGTTTTTTGTATTAGTCCATCACAATAAGTCCTCTCATTGAAGAACCAATTAAAATGATCTCTTGACCATTCTCTCTATCCCTAGCTATGCACTTGTTATCATTAAAAGATGCCCATGAACCATTTTTTATAAAGGTGACATTGACATTGATAAGAAAACTTTTGCAATATCTCATACAAGAAGTATATCTACCTTTGTATATGTGCTACCCTCCAAAACTATAATTTGTACTCAAGTGATCTTTAATAACTTGTGAGCATGGTTATTTTCACATATCCCCATTTTGTGAAGAAAAAAAAATTATGCTTAAAAACAAATCCTTTTCTAAGGTGATAATTGAGACGTGAAGAAAACTAATTTGTTACTTCATCATCATCAATTACCTATGATAGTGTTAAAAAAACACAACCATCTTCTCTAAAGTTTGTTGGAACGCCTCGCATTGTATCACTCTTACTATCAAAAACTATAATGTTTGAATCTTTCTTTTCTTTTGCAATCCTTTTTTAACACTCTCCTACGTAATTACCAAACTTCTTATGTAAATAGCATGCTCCTCTCTCTCTCTCTCTCTCTCTCTCTCTCTCTCTCTCTCTCTCTCTCTCTCTCTCTCTCTCTCTCTCTCTCTCTCTCTCTCTCTCTCTCTCTCTCTCTCTCTCTCTCTCTCTCTCTCTCTCTCTCTCTCTCTCTCTCTATGCATATCATATTTGTATCTCACCCATTGAGCATATAGAGTGCATACCCATAGCACCCCACACCCTTGATGCCAGTTACTATCCACTCCTTTTATACCCGTTTGCGGTACTCACACTTTATTTTCCTTTTGGGATCACAGTGGATTGGATCAGCCAATTTTGGCCTCTAATAGACGTTAAAAAGTCTCTCTCTCTCTCTCTCTCTCTCTCTCTCTCTCTCTCTCTCTCTCTCTCTCTCTCTCTCTCTCTCTCTCTCTCTCTGTGTGTGTGTGTGTGTGGGGATCAATACGTCACTCTTTTGGGTAAAATGGCAATCGTATGGGCATCGATAACTTAAACTAAAATGACTTTTTCCTTTTTTTTCGGTAGATTAATTTTCTATGCAATCTTCTATAAAAACAGAACAAAAATAAAAGAATATCTTCTTACACTTGCACTTGAAAAAAATGGTTGAATAACTCATAAAGATTTATCTGCACGTTTATCTTTTTACGTATCTATTAGCAATGAAATATCTACGCGTTTATCGGGAAAATCACATCTGGGGAAGTATATGCAATTTATTTCACATCGGCAATGCCTGTGCATGTTTGGGCACGCAACTGAAGCCACGACGACATATACATTCAAATGGAGAGTTTTGTAGGATACCTGCAACAGGGAAACCGACTCAATAGATTTAGGTCCCCTGAGACATTGATTTAGAGTGCCTTCCCAGTCTGTTAGAGTTTGGAAACATGTGTCACACACCCTCTGATGAGCGTACAAGATGTAATTTCACGTCTGTGCTTTATTTTTCACTTTTGGGCTGGCACACTTCATCGATCATCAACGCAGAATCGGTCTCTTCCAAGCGGAAGAAAAAAAAATACTATCATCGAGGAGAAATAGTCCGCTCCATAGACGATAGTGTTGACAAGAGGGCCAACGTCAAGCATTTCTATTTCGTTATAAATATTTTTTTTCACTTCGATACTAAGAATGTCTACAAGTAACATGGGCGAGACATACAAAGGAAATTTCGCCGTGTAGTGCATGCGAGCATGTGATTACCTCTTTTGTTGTTAGGATCTTCTCGAGGGCCTCCATACATTTAGACAAAAGGGGTATGAACAGAAGATATGGCCTCAATTTTCTATTTCCTTTTATATCTATCCGACGAAAAGTAAACCACATCCTAAATTTGGTTGACCTAGCATTCGTCCAAATGTCATTGTGTATGATGGATCTGTAAAGCATCAATTTCTTGTAGTCTATCAACATGTGCCAAAAGAATCCAAAAGTTTAAGTCCCAACTTTCTATGATCATTGCCCCTTTACTTTTTGAGTCGAGAATGGGTTTTCACTTCCATTTTTAGGGTTGAAAACTTTTTCACTTGTTTCCCCCAAATCGATCTCATATTCCACATCAACATGGGGCTTCACAAAACTTCAGCTCCTCTTCTCTTGGTTATGTTATCCTACCTCCAAGTAATGTCCAACCTTTGAATTGATGCATTGTTAAGGTGTCAATTACTTAGAGATGAAACCCAAATTTTATCTCTTTCCCCACATATACTCCCATAAATTGGTTTTTTTCTTGAATAACTACTTCATTTTCTTAGATTATTACTTTTCATAAAAGGTTATAGTAGCAAACCCTATGAAGTCTCTTTGTCTTATTCTCGCTCGTTGTTTCCATTGTTTGTGGATGTCCAATTCAACATGAGTGTTAGAGCATATCAACAAATTTAAGAGTTACTTAGTTAACTAGCAGGGATGAACAACCCAATATCAAAGGAGATTATTGTTGCAATAATTCTAAAAAGTCTTCCATCTTCCTATAGCATGATTGTTACTATTCTCCAAAACAAGAAAAATCCAAATCTTGGCAATATAAGAGAAACAATTAAAAAAGAAGAGAAAAGACTAAAGGCACAGCATGGAAACAATATGTCATATATTGCTAAAGCTTAGAAATACAAAAAGTGCAAACATTGTGGAAAATCCAATCACAAAGAATCATAGTGTTATTCACTTAATCCATGCAAGATATTTGGAGGAAAGACACATAAACTAGAATTTGTTATAAGAAATAAGAACAAGCAAAAGTTGTAGAATAACTTTCACAGGATGAAGTTGGTCAAGCGGGGTTAAAAAAACCACCTCAGAATTTGCATGTTAAATCATCTTGTGTGTGTATGGTAGTTGTGGATAAAAACATGTGAAATTAACTTGATAGGCCTAGACAACCTTGAGAGTTGAGGGAGTTTGTTTGAGTCCATACCCTATCCCATATATGGCATCCCATGCATTTGTCTCTATCCTTCCAAAATTAATAGTACTTGGTTGAGAAGAGTAGGGATGTGTGAGTTCTCTTTGTGATATGTGTTGGAGGAGGACTCATCATGTCAAGGTCCTTGTGTGTGTTGGTGGACACTTGCATTATACCATGACATATACCCCTTGTGACAAGTTGGGGGGATTGTTGGAAATGCAACCTTCCACAAGAGGGATTGCACATATTATCAGTTTTGGTCAGATTTACACAAAGTCAACCATGGTCAAGACCAAGGGTAGAAATGATCAAAATTGGTCAAAAAACATCATATATTTGGAATGTGCTACTCAAGAGCTATCCAAATGATATATCAATATGTTAAAATTGGACTTCATTTGAGGCCTAATTTTGTGCTTTAATTTTTTCTTTTCATGCGCTTTTCACCCTAAAAGCAACTCCAAAGTTGGAACACCTTGAAAAGCATCCATGCGCATGTGAATATAGATTTTTTGGATTTGCTTTTCATAGGCACCATGTTATTAGGCCGTCGCTCAAATTACTGTATTTGTAATTTTTCATATTTTTCGCTGAAGCGCCATATTGGCCCAAACATTGTAACTCATTTATGAATTAATACAAAGAAGGGTCATGCCCTTGTAGCCCCAAATGTGTGACGATTCTATAGGACTGCGCGTGGTGGAGCAGCATGGTGCAGACAGTTTCGTAATCTTGGTGTTCTGTCCGATATTGTGGTGATTCTTGTCAGTTAAGTTGTTGATCTTTAAGTGGGGTGCTTAATTGAGTCTTGTTGAGATTTACTATAAGAAGTTAGTGTAGTACAGTATTGTGATTAATTTTGACAATAACTTAACTATTAAACTTGCACATGATCGCTTGTAAGTGAATCTGGTGGTAGAATTATATGATCAGGTGATAAAGTGTGATGATATGTGGTTATGAATTAAATCATAAGTGGAACAAAGTATTAAAGAAGTTAATATTGTGTAAATGTTGAGAGAAGTATATTGCAGCAGAGATATTAGTGGTAGTGTAATTCTATAATTCGTTGGATTGATTACCTCAAGTTTGAGGAGTGGGAAAATATTAAAGGACTCTATTTACAGACTCCTTCCATCCCAAGAACCCTTCTAGTTACCTTGTTCACTATCATCTTACTGGATACAGTCATATTAGGAACAGAGGATTAGGAACAGAGGCTAACACTGGCACCGTCTATGGGAAATGGAATTTAGTTTCTGAGAGAAGCTTAGCATACACTTTCTGAGTGGAGAATATTTTCTACATGCCGATAACGCACTCCACAGAGAGTTACCCCAAATATCAAAGTGATAAACAACCCTTGAGAGTGAATAGTACGTTAGGGATGCCACTATGGAGTAATATTGAAGGTGTTACATTTGAAGGGAAGGGTGTAAGGAGCAATAGGAATCAGTACCATAACATTTCCTTGTTTTCATTCTAGACAACACCAGAATCCAATCCGGTGATAGTTCGGTATCCAGTCTCAACACTGAACTTGGTGGCAGTCTGGTGCCCTCTGGTAGTGGTTTGGCACCCGGTGTCAGAACCAAACTTGGTGGTAGTCTGGTCCAGTCGAAATAACAAACGAAGTTGTTGTAGATATTAACAAGCTTGTTGAACCTATTTTAAAGATAGCAGTTCACAGTTCAAGGTGGAGTACCCCTATTGAACATCACAATGAAGTGGAATTGTTATGGAGTAACAAAAAGGCTTTCATTTCTAATTTCCTATATGAAGAGTGGAACCCAAACCCAAAATTAGATCTTAAACTTCTAGAAACTTTGTTCCCTAACCGCAAATTAGAACCAGTAGATACCACAAATTAGAACCAATAGATACCTGTGAACCAGAAAAACCAGTAGACACCAGCATAGAACCCATGGCACATACCCAAAATGATTAGCAAGAACAACAATCGGGAGGTCAACGGAGACAACAAACTACAAGAGTAACATATGCCAAATTCAGTGGATTTCCAGGTGATGACCTGAATGCGTACGTGTGCACCTTTGAAATCAATTACACATTGTTGAATAACCTAGAGGATCTAGCATCTCATAGTATTCTAGTCCACCTTCGTCAATGAAGCGACATGATGGTTCACTGAGTTCGATCTTAATCATTTTTGACGGTACGAGGATGTGAAGAACGCATTTTTGCAGTGTTTCAGACTAAAGAAGAATGCCACAGAAATATTTGATTACTTATAAAATAACAGGCAAAAAATGAATCAGAGTGTATAAGATTATGCTACCCTTTTTCGCACACATTTATGGCAGTTGCCACAAGCCAATGCAAATCCCACCAATGATGTCATTAGTCAATGGTTTATTAATGGCCTAAACCCATAATTAAGATAGGTTATGATCATCCGCTGTGTCAGTGGCATGACGTTAGATGCAGTAACTGCAATGGCATTATAACTGGAGCATAAAGTCGAAGGATTTACAAAAGACTTGGAATGGTTGAATTCCAACAAAAGTAGAAGTGATGATCCCTTGAAGCAGATTTATTGTACAAAATGCAAAAATCATGGCCATGTGCCGACCAACTGTGCACTTAATCAAATCTATTGTGTCATTTGTGACACCGCCAATCACTCTACAGAGTCATGTCCATATAATGCTAAAATGCAAAATAAACTGACAATCAATGCAGTACTTCAAGAACAGGGAGAACCAGCTACAAGTTATGTACCACCCCATTGACAAAATGCAGCATACTCCTCTTATACCGATTACAAAACATTGAGAATAGGGAATTTCAATCAACCTCGATGGAACCAAGGGCAAGTTGCTAGTAGTACAGCCATACCCCCACCACGATGTCATTTCTATGAAGAAGTTGGCCATATCCATTGACATCGTAAGGAGGCTCGAGAATACGATAAACGTAAAAAGGATAGGGAAAATCCTATGGTGAATATGGTTTATATTACGGAAACACACACTCAAACAGCAGTAGTATGGATACAATCAGGCAAAACATTATAGGGGTAAAAGAGAAACAATGAACATTTGTTAAAGCATCCAAGTGGGCTCAAGGGAAACTACCAGTTTTCCCAGATCCCATACTTGTGACTCGGCAACAGGTTGAGCAGCTAGCGAAGTCTGTACCATAACCAATAACAGTACAGCCAGTGGCCTCATTGGACACCACATCGGAATCGCATAATCCCAGTTTGGCATGGGATATTTTAGTGAAGGCGTTGATTACTATTCCCTTGGGACAATTACTAACCTTAGTCCCTGGCATTCGACAACAATTCCAACAACAAATAGATCCAAGTCCAACTCGAGCACCAGCCACAGCTACTATTAACCCAGAGTCTGATTCTATAGTAGATCACGCACTCCCACTAATCACCATTTGGTTTAAAAATCATAAAATTTAATAGGTCCTTATTGATGGTGGCTTTGGTGTTAACATAGCTACTATGTCAATATGTAAAAAGTTAAGTTGGAATAACATAGAGACGGTTAATTTTTTCGTAAGGATGGTTGGTCAATCAAGAGTCCACCTGATGGGTTTAGCACATGATATCCCTATCACACTGTAAGGGTTAGTGTTTAAAATGACTTTTGTCATTATGGAAACCTCTGAATCTAGTCTTGATTATAACCTTTTGTTTGGGTGACCTTGGCTAAGGCAAGCCAAAGTGCTACAAGATTGGTCCTCACATGAGCTTGTTTTTAAATGTAACCATTGTAAATATGTGGTCCCATTAGATGATATGAAACCATGCAAAATCCATGCGCAAACATACGTATCTGAACCTGTCCATATGTTGGATGGACTGTCAGATGATGAAGAAGAGGCCTTTCTAACTGCCAATCAAGATTTACTTTCCCTCGGGATGATAGACTTACAGAAGGTGCTAGACCAGTGGTCTCTTGCAACCTGTATAGTACAACCTTTTGTGGATGATTTTGTAAATGAAGCCCGAGAATTAGTGGACATTATGGATTTTCAAAACCCCTTTCAACCAGAAGACCAGTTAGTGACTTGCCATCTAGGAGATGAAACTAATCCACGTCCGATTAAAATAAAATCTGGTTTGACTTTTACCTTTCAAGAGGATGTGTTAACCCTATAAAAGAATTTATGGATGTGTTTGCTTGGGACTATTAAGACATGAAAGGCCTAGATCCCAGAATTTACCAGCACTAGGTTGTATTGAAAGTGGATGCTGGTCTGATAAAGCAACAAAGTTAGTGAATGAATCCCAACTACGCTCAGTAGGAAAAGGAGGAAATAGACAGATTACTTCGTGTTGGATTTATTGTCTCTGTAGAACATGTAGAATGGATCTCTCCTATTGTGTAGTACCCAAATATAATGAATAGCTTTGCATATGTGTAGATTATAGAAAATTGAATGCCGCCACTATCCCTAATCCATTTCGACTACCATTCTTGGATAGCATGTTAGATGATGTGGCTAGATGCGAAATGTACTCCTTCCTAGATGGTTATAGTGGCTACAACTAAGTCAGGATGGTTGAGGCTGATATACCTAAGACTACCTTCATCACTAATTGGGGGGTATATGCATGCACAGTGATGTGGTTCAATATGTTTCAATAGTGCATGCAGGAAATCTTCTTCTTGTATCTCACTAGCTTTATGAGAGTTTATCTTGATGACTTTTCATTGTCGGTGTTGATATATTTAGGTAGTGATGTGTGTGAACACATTAGGATTGTCGAGGTACTTTTTCCCCACTTTAGGAGATTTTTTCCCCTGGCTTGTATGTACGCCTATTGCCCTAACGGATCACTTATCTTTATACATTCTAGTGGTAATACATTCAATATTGTGTATTGTGCTCCAAGCTTCTTCTTCTTCTTCCTTGTGTTATTCACATGATTCCACAAACTTTGAGCTCCAATAATTGGTATCAAAGCAGGTCGCCGCTTCATCTAGGGTGTCATCGACACCCCTCCAATCACATTCTCAAACGAAATTTGGTGAGCATATTGAGGGTGATTAGGAGATCAAAATGGCTTCACTTTGTCAGATGTTTAAGTGTGATGGTATGCAGTTATGAATTAAATCATAAGTGGAAGAAAGTATTGAAGAAGTTAATAGTGTGTAAATGTTCAAAGAAGTATACTACAACAAAGATATTAGTGATAGTGTAATTTTGTAATTCACTAGATTGATCACCTTAATTCTCAGGAGTGGAAAAATATTAAAGGACTCTGTTTATAGAATCTTGCCATCCCAATAACCCGTCTAGTTACCCTATTTACTCTCATCTTATTGGATACAGTCGGATTAGGAACAGATGTTAACAATGCTTTTTCTCCAAAGTCGTGAGCTTTTAGAAGATCTAGCTTACACTATATAAAGAGGACATGTTGGGCACCTTAATTCATCAAGTTTTGTACATGAGCTTCACAAGTTAAGTCATACTTGAGCAATTGGAGCTTTCTCATTCTAAGCTTTAGTTTTGTTGGTAGAATAGTTAGAGTTTTTGACTCCTTTGCGAACTCTTGTGTATATTTTCTCTATTTGTTTCTCTCTTTCTCTCTATATAATTTATCTCAATTTATATATTTCAATAGTGATGTGTATGAACATACCTAGGCCCACCCAGACACTTTTCCATCTTTAGGAGGTTTTTTCCATGCTTGTGTATATGCCTATAACCCTAACATGTCACTTATCTTTGTACATTTCAATTGGTTATACATTTAGTATTGTGTGTTGTGCTCCAAGCTTCTTCTTCTTCTTCTTCCTTCTATTGTTTGAGTGCTTTCGGAAACCTCAAACTCGAACAATTGGTATCAGAGCAGACTGCTACTTCATCTAGGGCGTCATGGATACACCTCAAATCACAGTCATAGATTTGCACAAAAAATGGTGACCATACTCAAGAAGATTAGGAGTTCAAAATAGCTTTGCTATGTGGTGTCGAAATTTTGATATGAGCTCATTTCGACCTCTAAAAAAACTATCATAGTGCTTGTGCAAACAATTTTGTCCTTTTGTGCCAAACATATATATAGGTTTCAATTTGCCAGTACAAGCGACTCGAAGTCTACTATGGGTTTAATAGAGCTCAATAGGGTGGTTCTGTTAAACTCATTTTTCTGCATCAAGGTATTTTAATCAGTGGCCATGGCTGAAAGCAATGATGTATTCCATATGTTGGTTTTGAGGAAAAGTTGGATGGTACCAATTACCCATTATGCACATATATGATACGTCATGTATTGGTAGCAAAAGGACTATGGAATATTGTGCAAGGTGTTGAAAAACAACCTAATACACCTGCAAATATAGTTATTGAAGGCGATGTAGATGGCATTGAAGATGATGATCTTCAAATTCATGTTCATGTTGCGGTTCCTATTGCACCTATTGCAGAGCAACTTTGATGGGATGGCAGAGATGCTCAGGCACATGCATTGATAGCTTTGTCTATCAAACATGCCATTATCCCTCATATTCGCTCTTGCAAAACAACAAAGGATGCTTGGGATACACTTACCACTTTATACAAGGCAAGAAATGAGGCGTGTGTTGCTTAGCTCTGAAAACAATTGGAGAGTGAGCATATGAATGAAGGAGATTCTATGGATAGTTTTTTGACAAAGATCAAAGATATGAAAGAGCAATTGTTTTTTTGCAGATGAAGTGTTGCCAGATAGTTCACTTGTGTAGACCGTTCTTAATGGTCTTCCATATTCATATCAGAGTTTTGTTTCTACTCTTTGGTTGAGGATGAAAGGCAATCCAAAGCCTTAACATTTGGGGAGTTAGTCTCTGTTTTGTTGCAAGAAGATCAATCCAAGTAGAAGAGGTCCATTATGGGTGTTGCATATCAAGCTTTCTTAGCTAGTCAAAAGGGCAAAGGTAAAGGGAGCTCATCTACTAGTAAGCAAAAATCTACTAATTTTGCACATCCAAAAAAGGAAGACAAAGATGAAAAGAAAATAGAAAAGCATAAATAGTTATAACAAATACTATAAAGGAAATTATCATTTCATAAACAATTGTCCAAAATTGGTTGCAAAAGAGGCAAAGAAAAAGGAGGCTAGAATGATTGTTCCGGGGGCCTCTACACCTAAAAAGTATGCTAATCTTGTGTAGAATGAAGAATGGGCATTTACAATTGTTTGCAACTATGACCCATCTTCTCATGAACATTCTATCTATGTAGCAGGCTCATATGTTTAGTACTTTGATTGTGGGGCAACCAAACATATTACCTCACAACACAGTTTCTTCAATTCGCTTGAGCCTTCCCCTAGAGGGAATATTGTCACATGCGCCGGCAACTCCTCCTATCCTATCATGGGACTTGGGAAGATCATTTTGACTACTATTGATGGTAATGCTTTCACATTTTTAGTTGCTTTGTTTATGGTAAGGATCAAGAAAAATCTATAGTCACTTTCAACATGGCCAAGATCAGCTTGGTTGTCAAATTTATGGATGACAGATGTACAATTCTTGATCTATCAAATGGCACTGTTATTATTGCTTCTGGCATTTTAATTTGTGGGTTGTATAAGCTCATAGACTATGCAAAATCTATGAATGATTCAACATGTGTAGTACAAGATTCTTAGGCTATCTCAGATGCAAAGCTTTGGCATGCATGTTTTGTTCATCTAAATTTTGCCAGTTTACTACAGTGGCAAAAATTTGAAATGGTGTCCTCTTTGTGAAAAATTGAGGCACCTTATAAATATGTTTGTGAATGCCATATTTTAGGCAAAATCTAGCATTCCTCCTTCCCAAAAGATGGTTCAGTTTGAGCTATTTTGAATTTGCAGCTTGTTCGTAGCAATGTTTGTGGTCCTATGTAGACACCTTCGTTTGGGAACTACCTTTACTTCATGAATTTTATTGATGATTTTTCCAAGCAAGCATGGGTGTATCAACTGAAAGAAAGGTCCAAAATGTTTATGTACTTCAAACACTTTTTGTATGTCTTCTACTTTTAATGCATTTTTGGTTGAATGTGGGATAAACATTAGTGTATAGTGATGTATACACCTCAAAAAAATGGAGTTGCTAAAAGAAAGAATGGGTCTCTCATGGAGGTGGCGAGGTGTATGGTCAAAAGTCAAGCTTTACCACATAGCTTCTAGGTTGAGGCTATTATGTGTGCATCATATGTACTTGTCAAGTGTCCCACCAAAGCAATGTGGTCTATCACTCCATATGAGTCTTGGCATGGTCGCAAGCCATCTGTTGCTCATCTACATGTCTTTGGTTGTCTGACATATGCATTAGTGCCTAGACAAAAATGCAAGAAATTGGATGACAAAGAAGTGAAATGTACTTTTGTTGGATATAGTTCTGAAAGCAAAGCCTACCATTTGTATCATCCATAGACTAAACACATCTTGGTCAACCGTGATGTTGTTTTTGTGGAAGATGCAATCTAGCCATTACTTTCATGTACTAAGTAGAAATCAGTTAGCTCCAAGGATGTGTATGACACTTTACTGCCTCTTTTAATAGGTGGATAGTAAATTGCTGGTCCAAATGAGGCAATTTCTCAACCTTTATAGGTTTCTCATGATGATGTACATCATCCCATTTCTGATGCATATTTACATGATGCACTTGTTAATGAGAAGGCTGATATAGAGGAGGCAAACACTATGTCTAAATGGCCAATGTAGACTTTTGAAGATTGCAAATTAGATGCACCTATGTCATATCATACTCGTTCAGGCTCTCATAGTGCTTCTTTTGCATCAGATTGCTATGCAATGGTTGCCTCTAGTCTTTGTGATGTGAATGAGCTGATTTCTTTTGATGAAGCATACAATTTAGAAAATTGGATGGATGTTATGAAATCACAATATGATGCTAATATGAAGAATGATACTTGGTCTTTATGTGCTTTTCCTATAGATTGGCACTAAATGGGTATACAAGCTAAAGTGTAAGCCTGACAAAATAGTTGACAAGTATAAGGCTTGGCTTGTTGAAAAAGGTTATGCTCAAGAGAGAGGCATTGGTTTTGATGAGACTTGTGCTCCCATATGCTGAATGGACATGGTTCATAGCACTTGTGCATTTGCAGCTCATCATGGTTGGAATGTACATTAGTTGGACATTGAAATTGCATTTTAAAAAGATGACTAACATGAAGAAGTGTATGTATTTCTACCCCATGGTTTTGTGTAGAGAGTTATGAAAAAAAAGTATGCAGGTTAGAAAAGGCATTATATGGTTTGAAGCAAGCACCACATGCTTGATATGAAAAGATACATGCCTACTTGATTGCACATGGTTTTGAGAATAATCTAGTTGAGAACACCTTATATGTTAAGCATGAAAATGATGTGCTTTTGATCATTGTTGTCTATGTTGATGACATGTTGCTTACTGGTCCTAATGAAAAGTAGATTGCTGATTTTAAGGTTGATTTGTATGCCTCTTTTGAGATGTTAAATTTGGGGCATTTGCATCATTATTTGGACATTTAGTTTATGCAAGTTGATGATGGAATAGCTTTGTGTCAAACAAAATATATTGACACATTATTGTAGTGTTTTGGCCTTGAAGATTGCAAACCTATTGCCATCCTTATGGAAATAGGTTTACGATTGAGTCTTCATCATGCTGGAGATGCATTTGATGTTCTTCTCTACCAGTAGGCTGTTGGATGCTTGATTTATTTATGCATAACTCGGCCTGATATTCAGTTTTTTGTCTCTCAGATGAGCAGGTTTACGCATTGCCCAAGTGTAAAGCATTGGCAAGCGATTAAGTGCACCTTTTGCTACTTGAGTGGTGCTCGACTACTTGGATTGTTTTATCCCAAGGGGGGATCACTACTGCCAAATTTACATGCTTTTTCTAACTCTGACTGGGGTGGTTGCTATGACACTCATGTGTCCACTAATGTGGTTTTTGTTTCATGTTTGCATATCTTGGTTGAGCAAGAAGTAGTCTACTATGGTCACTTCTAGTTGTGAGGCTGAGTATAAGGCAACTTTCATAGCAAATGTTGAGTGTGTGTGGCTCATACTCATTTTGGCTCGTTTGTGTGTTGGTGAGTCTTTTGCCATCACCATCTTCATTTATAATTAGAGTGCATTGGAAGCTACAAGGAACCTTGTGTTCCATGCTCGCACAAAGCACATTGAGGTGCATTATCATTATGTCAAGGAGAGGTTCTCTGTAGGGGAGATCAGTTTGGCATATGTGCCCACATAGAATAACATTGAAGATCTTTTCACAAAGGCTCTGCCTTGGTCCTATCACTAATCCATAAAAGTTCCACATTTGTAAAAATAGACTCCACTTTAAGCAAACCAAGCAATCTTCAAGCTTGGGGACTTAGATAGAAATCATGTTTCAAAATTCAAAATTTTTGGAGTCTATTTGAGCCTTCAAATTAACATTAAGACCTATGTTTTAACTATGTCAAACAATAGGTTAGAGGCCGGTCAAAACTCACCTACAAACTATAAAAGGAGCTAGAGAACTCATTTTGGGGAGTTCACTTAGTTCACTTTTGGAGATTGTTTTGTAAGAGAAAGCTTATATGAACTTAAGATAAATAGAGTCTTCCATTATTCCTCTCTATCTTCATTAAGATGCATGTGTGTGTATCATTGGGGATGTCAAGTTCATGTAACCTTAATCCTATATTCATATACATATATCTTTCACAGGACATTTCCTTAAAAGATCATTATGTGGGTTTCGAGGGTGTCATGCAAGTGTGCACATCTCTCCTCTCTCTCTCTCTCTCTCTCCCCTTTCCCTCCATCTCCTAATTGGTCCTCTTTTTTAGCCCATCAAAGGATTCATTGGTACCCAAACATGTTGAAGGTTGTTGTGCAAAGAGCTTCAATGGAAGCTTATGGTATAAGAGGTGAATGTGCAAGTTGGCATCTTCTTCACAACAAGTTGGTGTTTCAACCATAATTCAAGCTAGAAAGCTCAAATTAATGCAATTTAAAGTTTTTTGTGTAGTCTGTAAAGTTACATACAAGTTCACAGAAGGACATAAATTCTAGTTCAGACCAAAAGAGCATAAAAAAGCCCCAAAGATGTGTGAAAGTCAAGTTGATATAAATCTTGATAGCACGTTCATCATTTTCTCATAATTTGAGATATAAGCATTGGATTGTAGAGATTTCAAAGGCAAAATTATGGTTGACATAGAGATCTATAACTTTGTAGAAGATCATAAGTGGATATTCAAACTTCTAAGTTGACAAAATTGCATAATACAAACATGCATTAGTCGTTTTGATAGCAGTGTAGTATGCTAGTCATGGCTTTGACTACAAGTTTTGGATGGAGAAACTTTCAACATGGAATAGTAGTTGAGATTGAGGTATTCAATTTTCTAAAGATTTCATAGAAAAATTTTCAAGTTTTGAGCACCAAAAATGAAATATAAAAACTATCATAATCTTCCTATGCAACCCTAAAGATAGTTGAAGATTGAAGTCATCTTCAAAACTTTGAGGAGCTCTTGGTTTAAAGTTTCATTTGTGAAGAGATAATTGAGAGAAGTTTGTGTGAGCTCTTGTTCCTTGATCTTGGTTTCCATTTGACCATGTATGATCACTATGGGAGCTCCTCCGTATGAGAGTAGTGCATGATCTTATCAAATGTTTGGCATGTAAGATGGCATTGTGGTATACCTTTCAAGTTTATGACATCATGAGTTTGATCATAGTATTGTCAATAGATATATCATGGCATTGTGGTGTATATCTTACTTATGTCACTTGGTTATTGATTTACTTTCTAGTTTCACATAGTTTATGAGAGTTGATTTTGGATCTTGGTTAGTACTTGTATTCTTCTTTTTGTGTAGGTACATGATCCAGTTAGAGCCTCATATATATACTATTTTTCCCCTATCTTGGCTTTTCATTGAGACATATAATTCATTGATTATTATAGGTGATTGCCATTATGTTTCGCATTAGTGGATGGTATATTCAAACTTATAGTTGATTAGTTATAGAGTCCATTTTACAGAGGAAATGCTGTAGAAATTTTGTCGGTTGTTATGCCAGAAGAGTAATCTAGTGGATCCTTGAAGTTTGTGTGACAGTGTTGGATATCATTTCATCTCTATCACTTGGACAAGCACAAGTGACTTGTGATAAGTGGAAACAATTCTTGGTGAGATTATTTCTTGAATGGGAGGTGCATGTCAGTGTATTAATGCACATTGCTGCTAGTTTATAGTGTTTATATTCAGTAGTGGATATGGTTCGATTAGTGGCTAGTGGTGATATGTTATTCATTCTTCTTTTGCTATTGGTTATCTTTTCTTGATTTCTTATTTTACATAGGATACTCTATCAATTTTTTCCCAACATTCTTTCATAT
This sequence comes from Ceratopteris richardii, assembly GCA_020310875.1. Classification (NCBI taxonomy): domain Eukaryota; kingdom Viridiplantae; phylum Streptophyta; class Polypodiopsida; order Polypodiales; family Pteridaceae; genus Ceratopteris; species Ceratopteris richardii. The sequence continues at coordinate 44,636,416 of CM035419.1, forward strand.
CTACTTGGTCAATTTGGAGATTTATTGAGAAGGTTTATGCTCATGGTTTATGTGCGTGTTAGATGTATGGCTATGTGACAAGTGGTTCACATGATTTCTTCTCCAATAAGACATTTGTGATGTTAACTATGTATGTGGATATATAGGTGTGATCCTATTGGTGATAGAGTATTGTTTTCAATCTCTTGTTACATTGCTAGTCTTTTGGATTGCCAATGTGATATCTTCTCAATTTGATGGCACTCACATTTTGAGATGGAAAGATCAGATGTGGCCTACATTGGTTCATGCACGGCTACACATGTATGTGCATAGAGATGCATAGAGGACTCGTGATGTGGCTCTTCATATATGGATGGATATGGATGCATTGGCCAACTTCAATATTCTATTATAGCTTGTGGTTTCTATATATGAGTCTATTACGTATGAGAGGATGAGTAGTGCATTATGGCAGAGACATAATGAGAAGAGGAGTAGTGTTTGGGAATCATCAACTTTTTTGAGACATAGATCACATAGACAACTTTGATGTTGGTATTGTGGTCATGAGGGCCATACTCGACAATGTTGCTTTAGGTGAATGCAATGATGACATTAGAGACATGCATGTGATGCAAATTGGTAGTGGTTTCATGAGAGCCTATGGTGGTTGATTATGCGAGTGATGGTGATGTCACATTCTTATATGGCTCATCTCAGGATTCCTCTTGTTCACCGGATAGCACATATATGACTTGGTTTCTTGATGGATTAGACACTTTCCATGTTGCTCAAGTTCATGAGTGGTTTTTTTTATTCTCAAGTGAGAGTCATGGATGTGTGCACATGCTTGATGGTATGACATATGACATTGAGGACATAGGAGATGTACACATTATGCTACCTAGTGGATCATCACTTATAGTCACAAATGTACATTATAGGCCTTCATTCCCTATGAGCTTGATTTCAGTTAGCTAGTTACAAGAGAGAAGATGTTATGTATTCCTTGGTGAGCACCATTTTCAGTTATAGTTAAGACAACTTAAGGCTTATCAAGGGTGCCAAGATTGGGCACATGTATTCAATATAGATACTACATGTGAGAGATAGTCTTTTCTCGGTGGGATTTCAGCCTTATGTGCAATGTGAGACTTGTCATATCTCATTTTTTCTAGTTACAGATAGGTCTATTTACATTCATGATGCACATGTATGAAAGGATTTAGATGCTCATATGGATGCATATGCAAAGCATGTTTTGGATGCTCATGATGATTTTGTAGAGTATGGTTGGGTTGATCATGTGGATGTTATGTAGAACACACTTTTGATGATCATTTGGATGCTTTAGAGCATGCTATTTCGAAGAGTTCTAGAAACAATTGAAGTAAGGATGAGATAAGAAAATTTAAAGTACCATAGGTATGGTAGAAAGAAACCTTGATAAAAGAAAATTGGGGATTAATGATTCTCGAAAGGTTTCTTGATTTGAAAGAAGGAGCAATATTGCTCGTAATTATTTCTTTCAACATATCATGAAAACTTATGAATTAAGTAAGTGTAATCTTATGATTGGAGTATGGTGAAAACAAAGGCAGAATGCTGCCAAAGTCAAGATATTACAAGTAAATCAAGAGTTGTGAGTTCTAAGTTCTTATGATTGTGTGAATCAATAGATATTACAGAGGACTCCTGGGAACCCAAATACATATATAAAGTTGGGAATTCCAAGGTCTTAGGATATGTGAATAAAGAAGATCAAGATGAATGCTAGTAGCATTCTGATCAAGTAAAATATTAAATACCATATGTATGGTATCATTGAATGGAACTCTTATATTGAGAAATAGAATTTAAGAACAAGACCAAGGTAGGTCCTAAGACAAGGGCAAGTGTTGCCAAGGTCATTAGAACAAGGTAATTACATACATCAAGAGTTATAAGGTATCTATTAAAGAACCTTAAAGTCTCTAGAATAGAGGACAATTTATGCTCAAAGATTCCATGATAAAAAACAATGAAAGTAGAACTATAATAAGACGAAACAAGATTAAGGATTGAAAGACAATAGCTAGGGACAATTGAGGATGTGGAAAACCTCAAACAAGTTTATTTAAAGAGATTTCCCTTCTTTCATGAAAGGACTAGTCGGGACAAGGGCTAGTTTAGCCAAGGTCTTATATGTAAGAAACCTAGAAGTTAGTGCTCTCAAGGCCTTTTGAATATTAGATGTGAAATCTTGAAATATTGAAAGTTTTAAGAAACTTATGAATTTACCATCTCGTTTTGTCTTAGTTACCATAAGTACATAGCTACCATATGTTTATGGTTACACATCTATGAGTACTAGTATACATTTTTATGTTTATAGAACAAATCATTTTATTCCACACGAAGTAGGTACTTCATATTTGTGGATTAAATGGAAAATCAAGTTTGATTAGCATGTCAATGAAGAAAATTTAGAAACCAATAGTGGGAAATCATGTAAAAATTTCTAAGAGATGGAAGTCAAAACATAGACTTCAGATTCACTAGCTTTATAGAGGGAATCATGTTTTGATTGCACGGTGGTTAAACATGGGTAGATGGGATACCTCTATCTATGTCTCTACCTAAGAATGAAGAATAGAGATCCATGTTGGACTCATCTTCATTAAGAAAACAACGCAATTCTATAGCTCAATTATTGAAGAGAGAATGACAAAGATACACAAAAATGCAAGTTTTGCAAAAGAGAAAATAAGGCAAGGTTGTAAACTAGATCCCCAACTAGAAATGACAAGGTTAGATAGCAAGCCAAGGTTTTCATTGAGCAGACAAGGAAAGGTTGTGGTCATAATCTCCAATAGGGACTAGAGGATACACAACAAGGCAATGTCAAGAAGTTATCCTAGGAAAAAGAAAAGAGAATTAGGTAGATGTTCTTCCTCATAGAAAATTGTTGGAGTTAGACATCTATGGAAGCACGTGAACAACACAAGGAAGAAGAAGAAGCTTGGAGCACAACACACAATACTGAATGTATTACTGGAGAATGTACAAATATTAGTAGCCCGTTAGGGCAATAGGCGTATATACAAGCTAGCGGAAAAAAACCTCCTAAAGAGGGAAAAAAGTGCCCCGGTGGTCCTAGTGTGTTCACACACATAACTACCTAAATATATCAACAAATCCCCCTTGGGAGTGATGTGGTGAACAAGGATCTAGCACTCATGTATAAGGAAGTGCCAAGCTATGTGGATCACTCCACACAAGGAAGTAAGCCCAAAGCTTTGCGAACAGCTTCAAACTTCTCCCTAGGCAGAGCCTTCGTGAAAAGGTCTGCAATGTTCTCCTGTGTGGGCACATATGCCAAGCTGATCTCCCCAGCAGAGAACCTCTCCCTGAGATAATGATAATGCACCTCAATGTGCTTAGTGCGAGCATGGAACACAGGGTTCCTCACAACTGCCAATGTGCTCTAACTGTCAGTGAAGATGGTGGTGGCAGAAGACTGACCAACACCCAAATCAGTCATAAGGCGTCTGAGCCACACACACTCAAAAATAGATGTGAGAGCTTCCCTATACTCAGCCTCACAACTGGAAGTGGCCACAGTAGGCTGCTTCTTGCTCAACCAAGCATGAAGCAAAAGCCACTAGTGGACACACGAGTGTCATGGCAACCAGCCCAATCAGAGTCAGAAAAAGCATGCAAATCTGGCGGTAGTGATCCCCCCTTGGTATAAAACAACCTAAGTAGCTGAGTACCACTCAAGTAGCGAAAGATGTGCTTTATCGCCTGCCAATGCTTAACTCCTGGGCAATGCATAAACGTGCTCATCTCTGAGACAACAAAATGAATATCTGGCCGAGTAATGCATAAGTAAATCAAGCATCCAACAACCTACTGATAGAGAACAACATCAAATGCATCTCGAGCATCATGAAGACTCAATCGTAAACTTGTCTCCATAGGAGTGGCAATAGGCTTATAGTCTTCAAGGCCAACCGCTGCAATAATGTGTCAATATATTTCGTTTGACACAAAGCCATTCCACCATAAGCTTGCATAAAATGAATGCCCAAATAGTGATGCAAATGCCCCAAATCAGACATCTCTATAAATCTTTTAAAAAGTAACCAAGTAGGTCAAAAGAAAATAAAATTGTCAAGTGGAGCGCTTAGTCATTACAGAAAGGGTGAAAATACCAAGTGTGTTGAGAGTTCAAACGAGAGGGGTACATACACCAAGTCTGTATTACGGTAGAGTCCATAAGTTTGGAGACATCAATGATGGCTCTATTGAAGGAGAGAAAGATGATTATTTATCTCTCTATTTAAAGCAAACAAGTGAACTCCATGTTCCAATATAGGTTGGAATAGATGAATGGAAAGGAAAGGTTTGCAAACAAGATATTTGAAAGAATACACTATGATGTTTCATATAGAAAACAACTTGATATGACAAGGACATAAGTTAGTTTGATGAATTCTGGATTGATTCACAAGTATAATTTTGAAGCACAAAACTAAAAAAATTGGATGGTTGTTATGCAATTAGAATATGATGATCAAGAATGGTACTTGGGCTTGATGGAACAGTTGAAAGGTATAAAGTGAGGCTTGTTGCCAAAGGTTATGGTCAAGAGAGAGGCATTGATTTAGATGAGACATTTGCTCCCACATCCATAACGACCACTGTTCGTAGCATTTGTGCACTTGAAGCTCCTTATGGTTGGAATGTACATCAATTGGACATTAAAATTGCATTTTTGAATGGTGACTTACATGCAAAATTGTATTTATTTCAGCCTTGTGGTTTTATGTAGAAAGGGAATTAAAACAAAGTGTGCAACTTGAAAAAGCATTATATGATTTCAACCAAGCACCAAATGCTTGGTATGAGAAGATACATACCTAGTTGTTAGCTCATGCTTTTAAGAACAATCCAACTGAGAACACCTTAATTCTTAAGTGTGCAAAGGATGTACTTATGATCATTGTTGTATATGTTGATGGTATGTTGCTCATTGGTCCTAATGAGAAGCATATTGCTGAATTTAGGGCAAGATTTCATACATCTTATGAGATGTCAGATTTGGAGCATTTGCATTATTACTTGGGCATTCTGTCTATGCAAGTTCATAGGGTAATAGCCTCGTATCAAACAAAGTATATTGACACATTACTGCAACAAGATTGCAAACCTATTATCATTCCCATGGAAAAAGGTTTATGGTTGAGTCTTCATGATGTCGGAGATGCATTTGATGTTGTTCTCTATCAAATGATAATAGGTTGAGTCTTCATGATGTCGGAGATGCTTGATTTATTTATGCATACCTTGGCCAGATATTCAGTTTGCTATCTCTAAGGTGAGGAAGTTTATGCATTGTCCAAGTGTCAAGCATTAGTAGGCAGTAAGCTCATGTTTTGCTCCTTGAGTGGCTTTACCACACAAGCAAAGACACATTCATGGAAACTCTCTCCCAAAGGAATGTTGGACTTGGCCATCACTACTTCATGATCTCGTACAGACCATGAAATTCATGAATGAAGAGTATATTGATCATTTTGCACACTTCTTGGGCTTCAGAAAATCAGAAATTATGCAGTAGTCAGGCAATAAGCGTTGAGCTACTGAGGCTGCAGGCCAGATGAACCAAGACAAAGGAGCAGCATATTGCGGGAGGGAAAGAAGCCATTGTCAACTTGTCACTGTCATGTAGCAACTGGATCAAGTTCAGCAGGATAAACGACCAGGAAACATGCTGGATATGGAGAGTAGATGAGCAGTGGCGATCGTCTATTTCTCAACATGGGGCAGAAATCAGGCGATATAACTCAGCGGCGAGGAGTATGACCAGGTCTTGGAAGATCATCATGGGCCAGTCTATGCATCGACATTCTCAATGAGCGTAGTCCGCAGCCAGAGAGAGAGAGAGAGAGAGAGAGAGAGAGAGAGAGAGAGAGAGAGAGAGAGAGAGAGAGAGAGAGAGAGAGAGGGGTCAGCATTTGTCACAGATGTGATCCGAGAGAGAGAAGTATGGACGATCCTGGAGAGAGCCAGCCATTGTCTCTGTAGTAAGAGCTTCATCAACCTAAGTACGATAAAACGACAGGCAGTTGGGAAGATGCTTCTCAATGTGGAGGAGGCTTGAGTCTTGATTCTTGAGTTTCTTGACTCTTGACTCTTTTGCTTTTTCCTTATTTGAGAAATGCTGAAATAAATTAACAAGAAAAAATTACAGAGAGGATACTGAAGAGGGTCTTAGAAAGGACCCATCAACCTATAAAGAGGTGGTGCTCCTCCAGCTGATCACATCTATGATCTGGGGCAAGCTCCATCTCCAATCCTCCAATTTTTGGCCTGTTGTCCTGTCGAAATCCCCTTATGCAGTAGCAGCCACAGAGAAACGAGTGTTTGACTCTTGACTCTTGAACTCGACAATGTTCGAGTTGCGATCAGTGGGCTCAACGAATATCTAAAGTGGGATCGGGAAGCGAGGAAACATTTCCTTGGCGACAATGTGCACTCCTGCAAGATCGTCGTGCTGACGATGAACTCTATGAGGCGCCATCTCTAATAAGGCTCGACAGACAAAATGAGCATTGAGAGAGAGAGAGAGAGAGAGAGAGAGAGAGAGAGCTTAACCCAATATTTTTCTTACATGAATAGAGCTCATCAGCTTTTTTATGTTTTTTTTCGTTCTCTTATCCTTCTTTTTGGTATCGTTTTCCATCTGTTTGTCCTTCTGTTGATAATGAAAGAGACAAGAATGAGGAAGACAAGCTTTTCACATGTGACATGAGTCTCTGTGTTTCTAAACAGGGATGATTGACTGCAGAGAGGGTCTGTGTAGGAGTGGTGTTGATGGAAGAGTGTAGAGAACCTGTGGGTTTTTCATTTTGGGTGTGTGCGTTTTGGTTTTGGGGATGCGAGTGTGGAGGGATTGCCGACTGTGAGCTAACTAATGTTTGAGTCTCACGAAGGGGATTGAAGGTGTGTAAATGAGTGGATGCGAGTGTGGTTGTTCATCAAAGAGAAGCGAGAGATCAATGAGGCATAATGGTGGAATTAGGGGTCATGCGTTGGGATGTCAAGCTCAACATTATACACTCAAAGATTATTAATCTTGATTATACCACATTAGCAGGATGTATACATTCTCTAAAGAAGGGGGAGAGAGTCTCAATGCTTTGAAGGCATAACCTAGGATATTTAATCATTTTTTGTAATTAGCCATTCTTTTAATGAGGCTGAGTCGTCCTAAAACTTCCACGACTCTTACATAAAAGTACTATTTTTGACTTTATGGCCAAAAGGAATATGGAAGGTTCGAAATTCTATGTATAAGAGTGAATACCTCATTTTTTTTCAAGAAGAACTTTTTAAGATTAGAAAAAATAGTATTGTCACTTCATTTTAAAGCCAATTTTTTGCATCCCTTTTATTTAGGATCTCTTGATATTTGTTGTTTAATGTACTGTTGGGCATTCTGCAAAGTTGATTTTCACCTTCACTCAAAACAAATGCTTTAAGTAGTGGTAAGTTATTTTTTCTTTTACACAATCTCTTGAGATTCCTCACTATAATGAAATTCTAATGCATAACTTTTAATTAAGAGATTGATTTCATCGAGTTGCACTATGAGTTGGGTTCTTTTATCTTGAATTAACTTAGTCGAACTAACTTTTGTTGAAGTGATATTTCCAAGTTTTCACTTAGAAAACCCATGCAATATATTTTTTTATAAATTCTTTACTTTGATGTCTCTCATTTCAGTTAAGACCATGCTTTTTCTATCTCAATGCTAAATTGAAGATTTGTGAAGTCACTTACTTCAAGATCTTCTAACTTCCTTGTTGTTTGGTCCTTCAAGTGTTTTTAAGTTCATAACCATGACCATTGTATACTTGAACTGTTGAAGTTCCAATCTCATTTCAAGGTTCATTCCAAAATAAAAGATACCTAGCATCTCAAGGTTCGATGTACCATACCATCTTTCCTCCATCAGTCTGAATATAAAGTATGGCATCCCCCGTATCACCATACTTTATATTCAACTTGCCACATCTAGGAGGTGGCCAATATATCAATTGAAAATAAATAATGCTTTTCTTAATGGTGATTTGTAGGAGACAGTCTACATGACTCAACCATTAAGGTTTGACAATCCTAGATATTCAGATTTTGTTTGTAAACTTAGAGAAGCATTATATGGTTTAAAGAAAGCTCCTAAGGCATCGAATCAAAGGTTTGTGGAGTATTTGTGCATGTGTGGATACAAGCCAAGTGATGCAGATCCTTCCCTATACCTCAAGAAGGAAGGACTAGTTTTCTATGTATGCATATATGTGAATGACTTGATTATAACAGGAAGTGATGATGCAGGTATCACATGGATCAAGGCCAAGCATGGAAATGAGTTCAAGATTTCAAATCTTGGAGTTCTTAAATATTTTCCTGGGATTGAAGCTATTTATGTAGAAAATGGTGTTTACCTTGGTCAAAGGAAATACTTGCTAGGTGTACCTTATAAGTATGGTATGAGTGGATGTAATCCACTCACACAACCTGTGGATCCAAACAACAAGTTATGTGCAGGTGAAAGGCATGCTCTGGAAGATATTTTAGCATATGGAAGCATAATTGGAAGCCTAAATTATGCTACCATCACAAGACCTAACTTGTGCTATGTTGTAGGAGTTCCTTCTCAATTTTTGAATTCACCAACTGATGTTCACTTGATTGCAGCCAAGAGAGTGCTTAGGTACATCAAGCATACTATCAACCAAGGGTTGTACTACCCTTATGAACATGGATTACAACCACAAGGCTTTAGTGATGCTGATTGGGTTGGTTCAAAGGAGGATAGAAGGAGCACATCTGGCTATGTCTTCATGCATGCTCAAAGAGTCATTTCATGGATGTCCAAGAAGTAACCTATAGTTGTATTATCATCTACTGAGGCTTAGTATAGAGCTTTAGCACTTGCTACATGTGAGATCATGTGGATCAAGAACCTCTTCAAAGACTTGGATGTGGAGGTCAAAGAATTCACGGTCAAGCATTCATCTAGCAAACAACCCTATGTTCCATGCAAAATGCAAAAAATTGAGATTCACTATCACTTCATTAGAGAGAAGGTACTAGCAAAAGAAGTAGACATCAAGTACATCAACACTAAGGAGTAGCCAGCATATATCATGACCAAGTTTATGGATGCAAGAAAGTTGGAGAAGTTCAAGTTCAAACTCAACTTGAAGGAGATCAATGGAAACTAACACTTGATCTTGAGGGGGATTTTTATAATTTTACTTAGCTCATTACTCACTAATTGATGGAAAAAAAGTTGAGATCATTTGGAGGGCATATTTTTTAATTCAAATTTATAACTACCTTTTGGAGCATTATATAAGCAAACACACGGAGTAGTAGCCATCCTCCTCACATGATTTGAGCACTTGTAGGCTCTCATAAGGAGTGCTTACTCCAGGTCTAAGATAGTCCCTAGCTTAAACAAGCCCCTTGCTTGCTAGAATTTTCTCATAGGAAGTGATCTTTAATCACCCATATCTCTTTGCGAAGTTGTCTAATTCATTTGCAAGATAACTCATTTTGTTCCTATGATTGTAAACTTTGTTTTGGATATAACCTTAATATTAAGGGTTCACTTGCCTTGAGTATATTGAGCATGAAATATCTCTAGTCTGATCTTTACGTATTCCCAAGCGTATGTGTGTTGGAAGGTACACATAAGTGCAAGCTGCCTATTTTGGACAATCTCTAGTCTGTCTCATGGAAGGAGGTTCATACCCCTCACATTCTATAAATTGAGTGATTATTGGCTTCTTGGAAAGCTTTCAGAGGTTTCAACCCTTTGTTTTAGAGAGTTATTGCATTTTTGGTGGAATGAGGCATCAGACAGATTGGTCCTAGGAAGGGCCCATCATTCTTTTGATGCAATAAGGAGTTGATATACTCCACCATGTCTCTCAAATCCTTAAGAAGCAAAGAAAGAAGATAATTTTAGAGTTCTTGGTCTCCCAATGTACAAAGGAAAAGAGTCCTATAAAAGTTCTTGGATATGCATGGAAATGCGGAAGTAAAAGCAGTGTTGCTTTCTAAGAGAGAGGTAGAAAATATAGATGCATGTCAGAATCATTAAAGAGCTAGAACCAAAGGGTTTATCCCATATATGAGATAAATAATTATAACAAACTATATATAGCAATAAATATTGTGTTTCTCCTCATCCCAAAAAGGGGATTCTTGTGGGTGCTTGAAGGTATCCCCATGAGTATGTGGACAAGCATCAATGTGAAAGTGCCTCACCTATACCACATTTTGTAGTTTGTGTGGATGAAGCTCCTTTTGTTGGAAATCTTCCCACATACGATGTTAGAAGGGGGAAAAAGATGGGTATAAGAAAGGCATTTCATCTTTCTCAATCACGAACATGACATGGGAGAGAGAGGCTCCCATGCCCTTTGTGCATCCACACCTATATAAGGCACATTTGAGGCTAGCCAAGAGCTTCCTAGCCTACCGATAAGCATGGCTATGAGACCTCCCTCTCCATTGTCTCATTTGGCCTGCCTCCTAAAGGAAGGGGGGGGGTTTAAACGTGCTTGTGGGTTCTCGATATGGATCTATAACCATACATTTCCTTTTGCATCAAAAAGTTCTTAGAAAATATAGATGAATTGGTTTGGGAAGAGAAACTCAACGCACCCAAGTACAAATGGTGCAAAGAATTGACTTGCGAAGATCATATTTGAAGTCCCAAAAAAAACATAATAGAATCAAGTAATAATAATATCATTTTGAACACGATGATGACTAACCAAAGTCTTCATGGAGTTTTCTAAATAAAGTGATGAGGCCACCAAGCTTATCGAAAGATTGTTGCTCTGATACCAATGTGATGAGAGAGGGATTATGACCGCCACCTAAAAGAGAGATGACTCTCCTCCTAAGCGAATGCCTCTATTTATAGCTCTCCCTAAGGGTCTTCCAAATCAAGCAGGTAAGTACTATGAGGCCTTGTTGTCCATGTGGCTACATTTGCTTCAAGCATACTAGTTAATTGGAGTTAAAACCTTCTACAAGATTGTACTTAGGTTTGAGTAAAATGTAATCTACTCCCCTTGCTTCTTGCAAGCCTTGAACTCAAGACTTCCCATTAGAGGCACGAGCATCTTAAACACTAGGATAGAACACATTACCTAGTTTTAAGTGTTGGATTTTGAGCTCTACAAAAGCACCAAACAACACAAGGAAGAACAAGAAGCTTGAAGCATAACACAATAAAAAATAAATTACCAAGTGAATGTAAAAAGATAAGTAACCCATTAGGGTTATAGGCATATATACAAGGCGGGGGGAAAACCTCCTAAAGCGAGAAAAAGTGTCCCAATGGTCCTAAGGGTGTTCACACATATCACTACCTAAATATATCATGGGAGTGATGGAGTGAACAAGGAGTTAGGAGTTGACACTCATGCATAAGGAAGTACCAAGCTATGCAGAAAGAGATGAATCCACAAAAGGAAGTGAGCCCAAAGCTTTACAAAAAGCTTCAAACTTCTTCCTCGATAGAGCTTTTGTGAATAGGTCTACAACATTATCTTGTGTGGGCACATAAGAAAAATTGATCTCTCCACCAGAGAACCTTTCCCTAACATAATAATAGTGCACCTCAATATGTTTTCTGCAAGCATGGAAGATAGGGTTCCTTGCAACTACCAATGTAGTCTAACTGTCAATGACGATGGTGGTGGTAGAAGACTCACTAATGCCGAAATCATCCAAAATTCATATGAGCCTTACATACTCAATAGTTGTTGTGAAAGATTCCCTATACTCAACCTCACAACTAGAAGTGGCCACAGTAGGCTACTTCTTGCTCAACCAAGATATGCGTGAGCTACCAATCATGAAGAAAAAGCCACTGGTGGATACACAAGTGTCAAAGAAACCAACCTGGTTGAGCTAGAAAAACCATGTAAATATGGCAATAATGATCCTTCCTTGCGATAAAACAATCTAAGTAGCCAAGTACCACTCATGTGCAAAAGATGTGCTTAATGATGTGCCAATACTTGACACCTATGCAATGCATAAACCTACTCATCTAAGAGATAGCAAACTGAATATGAATCCATGTTATGAGGCTTACAAGTGAGTGTGAGTTCACTTATATAGGTCTCTTTTAAAAATTGATCCTATTCACACTCTCATGTCTATCCTAATTAAAAATAGATGATAAAATTCTAATTTTGTGTCCAAATCAAGTGATATAAAATTGCATGAGAAGCTAGAGGTTTAAGCAATTACTAAACAATTCCAAAGACTCTTTGTCTTGAAAAATATGGAGCAAAATAAGTTTAGTTCGCTTATTTTCTATGGGTGGATTTATATGTAAAAAGGGAAACGTGAAGGTGATTTAGGAAAATTTGGTTGCCCAGTTCAGTTTTCCTTTGTTTGGACATGCATATCATACTATCTTATTAAAATCATCACAAGCCCAACCATCTTCTCTATCATACTATCTTATTAAAATCTCACAAGCCCTACCTTTTCCACATCCAATAGATCCCCCTCTTTATTTGTTAAAAAGGACTTCCTGGCAATCAACATATCATCGACATAACATATCAAGCATATCAATTTGCCATTTGAGCATCTCTTTGTGTAGAGATAATGATTCTCATTGCTTGGAGAATATCCTTGAGACCTCATAAAATCATCAAACTTTTGGTACCATTTTCTAGGGGATTTTTTAAGTCGATATAAGATCTTCTTCAGCTTACAAATTATACTTTCTTTGTCTAGAACCACATAACCCTCTATTTGTGATCTCATCTGTAAGATCTCCATGCAAGAAAGCAGTTTTCACATCCATTCAGACTAACTCTAAGTCCTCTATTGCAATGAATCCACTCTTGGGCCACTTTTAGACTTGTGATAGTACTAGGTAAAAATTTAATCACATGAACTATAGTCAATACTGCTTCTACCCAAAAGCCTTCAGAAAGCTTTGCATGATGCAACATAGAAACTATATCTTGAATAGTTCTATTCATCCTTTGAGCTACACCATTCTGTGTGGGGTACAAGGAGTTGTAAAATCTCTACAAGTTCCTCTAGACTCACAGAAAAGGTTGAATTCATGTGAGGTATACTCACCCCCATTATCTGAACATAAAGCTCGGAGCTTAGTTCCTTTTTCAGTCTCAACTAAAGCAAGCCATTTTCTAAAAGTAGGCAATACCTCATCCTTCAATTTGATAGGATATACCAAGACATTTATAGTTACATCATCTATGAAAGTGACCAAGTAAAGAGAACCACCTAATGATTTTGTGGGCATAGGACCACACACATCTATATGAATGAGTTCTAAAGGCTGAATTGATGAGTGAATGTGCATCATATGCACATTCTTAGTTTGCTTTCCATAGAAAATGCTCACAAAATGAAAAATCAGAGAAAGATGGCATAGGTAAGTAGCCAGAAAGAGAAAGATTTTCCATTCCACTACAAGATATGTGGCCCAAATGGCCATGCCAAATACAAGCTGTAGGTTTTTTAGTAACAACTAACAAGTTTTCTTCCTATTATACAAATGAAGGATATAGTGAGCCAAGTTTGATTCCTTTTGCAATAACCATATAAACAAGGTCATCAAGTTGACCAACTAATATCAAACTGCATGATAACTAAGGTACATGGTGTACATTATGCGTAGTAAATTTTGAACCATCAATGAATTGCACAACCACATCTCCAATCTTGACAACATCACATTGGTAAGAGTCACCAAGTCTCACGATACCAAGAGACTTTGCTGCATAAGTAGAGAAAGATTCTCTATGTGGTATCACATGGAAAGAAGCACCAAAATCTAGTAGCCATATGGGTGTGGGAAAGAGAATCATCCATAAGGGCCTCAATGGTGATAGTACTATCAAGTTACAACACATGAGCATCATCAAAAATAGCATTAATTTCTTCAATATTCACAGTTGATGTAGATGGTGTAGATAATTGTTTAACATGACCTTCAACATTTTGTTCTTTACCTTTGGCATTCTTTAATGCATAGCAATGTTTCTACATGTGTCCTTTATTATGACAATAATGGCATTCAATATCCCTCTTCCTTGATTTATTTCTACTCCTATTCTGTTGACCATTCTTTTTCTTGTTCTTACTCTTGCCCCATTGCTAATTCTTTCCTTGGTAAGAATCACAAACATTATATGCATCTTTTCTCTAAGTGCGAGCCATAGATTTTCTACAAATCTCCTCACTCAAGAGTGCTCAACATATGTTATTATAGACCAATTCACCACCAGGTGCACTATTGTTAATACTTGTGCAAAAAGTATTCCATGATGATGGCAAGATGCATAACAACAAGACTGCTTTCATTTCATTATCCATCTCCATTTTTTGGGCCTGTAAAATATAGCATCAAGCTCATTTGGATGAGAAAAAACACTATCTATGTCCTTCATGTGAAGGCCATATAATTTTCTCATCAGATACTGAACTTCTTCCATATGTATTGCATAACATCTTCCAAAGATCCTTTGAACTTTCACATCCAATACTGTAAAGTAGACATTATCTACTCGAGATTCCACTTACTGGCTTCCATTGCCTCTTCTGAATAAGCACATCTTTAATCTGATTCTTCCATAGAGAAAAGATTGTGTCACCAAATTTTCAGATCTCAAAATTGTATTTGCCCTGCAAGTTATAGCTCCTCTTCTGAACACTAGCACTAGACCCAAATCCACTAGATGTGCATGAGATTTTTGATGCCATGATGATAGAGAATTGACTAGAATGAGAATGGAGTTAGAATAGTCAAAACATCACAAAGGATTAAAAAATGGATGACCAAGTGCTAGATTCTAGGAAACATTTGACAGTTTTCCAAAAACAAAAGGATTAATGAACAACAATGATCAACCAAAAGTATTATGTGAGAATTTATGTGCTCACACCAATAATTATGTCAAGGAGTAAAATTGACCACTACAAAGTTAAAAAATAGATATCTGGAGAAATTTTACCAGAGTCTCCTTTGCAAAATGGGCAATAACTAGTGTTAAAAAGCTCATTAAACTACAAGTACTGACATGTAAACCTGCATAATGAATTAGACTCTATTGCATATAAGCACTTAATCGAAAGAAGGCAATTAGGCTTATTGAGCACTTATGAACAACTAATATACATCTCCTATGGAAAAGATGGGTAATTCTTCAACCTGCATCACCGAGGAGACCTCAACATCTGGGTGTCTCCTAGCTAAGGAAACCTCACCATGACCCTCTTTATCAACTTCAAATGTTTTATGAAAAAATGTGAGTGCTATATCAATGACCACATGGATGTACATAAAAGGTATCCATAGGAGCGTACATAGTGTGCATGTGATTAGCATATGTGGTAGGGTAGCACTAAAAGGCTGAATTTATAGCCCAAACACTAGACAAAAATATTTGCAAGTGTTTGTCGATCCTGCTCGCTAGGTAAAAAAAAAAATCGGCATAAACTTATGCTCATTGCTCCTACCACAACTGAAAACCTTTTGAGAAACTTGTAGATTTACTATTGTGGCTAAAAACACATCCCCAAAGCTGAATATCGTTGTTCAAGAAGTACAAAGAATACTCTTCTTGATGTTCTTGAGCCTGTGTAAAGAGTACTATGTGAGAAAGTACTCCAAATAGGCTCTAAGAATTATCCTAAAAATACTTCAAAACGGACTTTGAATGCAAAGAATGAAGCTTTGAGGGATTGAAACCTGTTCAAGATAATGTGAACCTTAGTTAATGGGGTGGCCTTTCAAAATCCACATAGTATGCATTTTTTCTTCACTAATTCTAGTTGAAATTGTTTAGATGCACAATTTTTAACTATCCTAAGTTGTTGTGGTTGTGTTTTCTTTGATGTATGTGACTACTTTGGTCTTTGTGAACCTAGCTTTTGGGGTTTCTTTTGTACCATTGTAATTTGAGACATAAGTATAGATTTTAAAACCCAAAATTAAGTGGAGAGATGTTGATTGGCTCGAATTTTCTTGGGGGTCAAAATCTATTGCATTGTAGTTCATATCTCATTTGGATGCTATCTAACTACTAAAAATGGTTTTGTAGGTGATGACCAATTCTTCTTATCAATACAAGAAGTATCCTCTAATGGTGTTATCAATTTCTTGGGAACCCAAATGTGTGATTAAGAATCGTGAGTGGCCACAAGAGACTTAGATAACCAATAGTTTTTAGCCACTAGAGAATTTTTCTTTGTTTATTTTGTTGGGCATGGTTACACTTGCCTAGGTTTTTGTTGGATCTTGCTTTGATTGATAGGTGGTTGTTGCTCTCAATTTCAAACCAAAAGGAGACTTACGAATTTTTGGATTCTTCTTAGGAATCAAGCCATTGACTATATAAGACTTAAATATGAGTATAAGTACATCTCTTCCTTACCACTTGAGGAATAATGTACCATTGGCTAGATTCAAGCGTACTAAATTTTCAAATAGCCAACCTTGTGTAAGTATTACTTGTTCAATCAATTCATTGTCCTCATAGACTAAAAATTGTATTTGTAATTTGGGATTTCCCAAGTGCATTGTAAGTGTGACTTCAGTAATGCATAGGGTTTGAGTGCCACCTAAGCCTCTCGAGTAGGCTTCAATTGGCTTGATTTTTGTCTTGAGGGTCTCTGAGTGAGAGAAAACCTTATGATAAGAAATTCGTTTATGTGGCAAGGGAGTGCCCTAATATAGAAGCTATATGAGGTTTTATATCTTTGATTGGCTTTGCATTGTATTGCAATTGGCAAACAGGGATTACGATGACTTGCGAGTCAATAAAGGACTCCATTAGAACTTCAAATTTTGAAGAGTTCTAGAAGAAATTGAAGTAAGGATGAGATAAGGAAATTTAAATTATCATAGATATGGTAGAAAGAAAGCTTGATAAAAGAAAATTAGGCATTAATGATTCTTAAAAGGTTTCTTGATTTTGAAGGAGGAATATTGCTGGTAATTATTTCTTTCAAGATATCATAAAAACTTATGAATTAAGTAATCGTACTCTTATGATTGGAGTATGGTGAAAACAAAGGTTCAAGAACCTTAAAGGACTCTAGAATAGAGGATAATTTATGCTGATGGAATCCAAAGCTAGGGACAATTGAGGATATGGAAAATCTTGAACAAGTTTATTAAAAGAGATTTCCCTTCTTTCATGAAAGGACTATTTGGGACAAGGGCTAGTTTACCCAAGGTCTAGAAGTGAATGCCCTCAAGGTGTTTTGAAAACTATATGAGAAATCTTGAAATATTGAAAGTTTAAGGCTACTTCTAAATTAACTATCTAGTTTTATCTTAGTTGCCATAAGTACATAGCTACCATAAGTTTATGGTTACATAGGTATGATAGAATGCCAGTGAAGAAAATTTAGAAACCAATAGCGGATCTAAAAACTTCCAAGAGATGGACATAAAAACATAGACTTAACTTTATAGGGGGAATCATGTTTTGATTGCATAGTGGTTCAATACAAGTAGATGGAATAGCTCTATCCGTCTCTATATCGAAGAATGAAGAATAGACATCCATGTTGGAATCATGTTCATTAAGAAAACAAGGCAATTCTATAGAGAAATTACTAAAGAGAGTATGAGCAAGATACACAAAAATGCAAGATTTGCAAAAGAGATAACAAGGCAAGGTTGTAACCTAGATCCCCAATTGGAAGTGCCAAGGTTAAATAGCAAGGCAAGGTTTGCATTGAGTGAACAAGGAAAAGTTTTCATTGAGAGAAGAAGGCAAGGTTGTGGTCATAATCTCCCACAAGGAGTAATGAGGATTCACAACAAGGCAATATCTGCATGAAGATATTGTTGGAGATAGATGTCTGCGGAAGCACGCGAACAACACAAGGAAGAAGAAGAAGCTTGGAGCACAAACACACAATACTGAATGTATTACTAGAGAATGTACAAAGATAAGTAGCCCATTAGGGCAATATGCATATATACAAGCCGAGGAAAAAAAACCTCCTAAAGAGGGAAAAAAGTGCCCTGGTGGTCCTATTGTGTTCACACACATCACTACCTAAATATATCAACAAATCCCCCCTAGGAGTGATGCGGTGAACAAGGAGCTAGCACTCACGTATAAGGAAGTGCCAAGCTATGTGGAAATCACTCCACAAAAGGAAGTAAGCCCAAAGCTTTGCGGAAAGCTTCAAACTTCTCCCTAGGCAGAGCCTTTGTGAAAAGGTCTGCAATGTTCTCCTACGTGGGCACATATCCCAAGCTGATCTCCCCACCTCTCCCTGACATAGTGTTAATGCACCTCAATGTGCTTAGTGCGAGCATGGAACACAGGGTTCCTCGCAACTACCAATGCGCTCTGACTGTCAGTGAAGATGGTGGTGGCACAAGACTGGCCAACACCCAAATCAGCCATAAGGCATCTGAGCCACACACACTCAAAAGTCGTTGTGAAAACTTCCCTATAATCAGCCTCACAACTAGAAGTGGCCACAGTAGGCTGCTTCTTGCTCAACCAAGATATACATGAGCTACCAAGCATGAAGCAAAAACCACTGGTGGACACACGAGTGTCATAGCAACCAGCCCAATCTGAGTCAGAAAAAGCATGCAAATCTAGCAATAGTGATCCCCCCTTGGGATAAAACAACCCAAGTAGCCGAGTACCACTCAAGTAGCAAAAGATGCGCTTAACCACCTTCCAATGCGTGACTCCTGGGCAATGCATAAACCTGCTCATCTATGAGACAGCAAACTGAATATCTAGCTTAGTAATGCATAAGTAAATCATAAGCTAATGCTAGATGGCGGAGAAAAAGATTGTCCATGGATCATGTGTTGTAATAAGAATATTCCATAATGATTTAATTCATGATTGTAACTTTGCTCCAACAGTAATTATCATAGAATGGAAACTAAGGATGATCACTACAAGAAGACACAACTTAATATCTATTGCATCAAAGGAAAAATGTGATACGTGGAGATTTAATGGTTTTTGAGGAATCACAAGATTATTTTGATCAAGCATTCAAGGAGAGGTACAAGTTTTTTATGAAGAATAAGTCGAACCACTAGAAAACATTTCCATGGAAGAGCATGATACCATATAGTAGAAAAGGTTTCCCACGGAGAACACTTTTGCACCTCTTCATCTAAGCAGACATCATTGGAATACATACAAACATCATTAGTAAGTCCATGATATGAGATCATTTGTACAGAACAAGCAGACACCATTGGAATACATACAAACATCATTAGTAGGTCCATGATATGAGATCATTTGTACAGAACAAGAAGGAATGCATATTTCCATAAGTCATCTTTCCCTCTCTAGAACTAATTTAAGATGTGTTGCACATAAAAACGAAACAAGAGCATCACTATTGAACATAGAAGAAATTGTGGAGAATATAAGAAATCAGTGAAAATAAACAATGCAAAGGACGCATGGCCAAGTTGAAAAGGAATTGATTTAAATAGGTCCATCACTCCTCTTGCAACCAATGACACAACGAGGGTGCCTCGCAAAATCAAACAAAAGGGGCCATGAAGAATATGTAAAGAGATTACAAGAAGGACAACAAAGAAAGGCAATAAGCATATTGGTGATAGAAAGGAACCATAGTGGTTCAAGAAGATGAACAAGATGAAGGATATGTGTCTATAGAACCTTCACCAACTTATGAAGAACAAGTAACAATATAGTTTGACACTCTGAAGGAAGCAAATGAGGCATAGTACATTAGGAAATACTAGTGAACCTTCCCAATCTATACTTTTTTGATACACAATATATAGATACAATGGATATTTAATGACCACCACTGCCATCCCCAATTCACTTGTATGGTTTTAAATTCATGCTATCAACCTTGATCATTACTAAAGATCAAGGTGTTGAAGAATTCACTTAAAGGAACACAAGTTGAAATGCAAATCTCATCCACTGCAACGTCCACATCAACAATATACTCCAAGAAGTGGAGAGGCACATGGACGACAGTCAGTCACCATCTCTACCATCAAAGCTTGAGCTGAGCTAGCATCACTTGAAAATTACTTGAAAAAAATGGAAACTATTACTAGTGAGGGATATAATCAAGAATTGGTAATTATGAATCAAGGATAATATGTAAGATATCATCCAAAAATTATGCATTGAAATTGATTATCATGTAATTGAATCCAACTTGCTTGACATGGTCCAAGACAAACAACTCAATAGAATTTTTCATCCATATCTGCCACCCTTTATGATAGTCAACACAAATATATTATAAGAATTTGACTTCGTAGGTGGTGAAGTAGTGTGTGGACATAGGGAATACAAAATGCACTACTCCTTGGATTTCCTACTTAGATCACATTGCACAAATTAACGATGGGAGAAGTTCAAGAGTTAAATACTACTCAAGAGAAGACATAAGAGCATTTAGCAAGGAATGGTATAATGGATTCCTTAGAATCACTTCCAATAGACTCAATAAGCTCACTAATTATCACTAAAGAGATACAACATGTACTAAAACAATCATCCACTCAAATGCCCAACCAGGGTTACCCTCTGGCCAACACATACTAGCAGGTACTTTCTATAAGGGACAAGCAGATGCTTATAGAACACAAGTGGCATGAGTGTTCAAGGTGTACTGAACATGCCTCACTAGTGAAAGAAACTGGGAGAAGCTTGTAGGAGGTAGAAAAGTGCGTTTCGAAGCGATGAAGTTTGGTCTAGCCAACTGGCACAAGACCAGCCCTTGAGCTTATGGAGACTCAAATAGACCTTATAGGCATTTGATAAGTGCAAAGAAATTCACTATGTACTTTGGAGCATCAAGGAGAAGGAGTCGACACAAAACAAATATGTTCACAGGTCGACTAGCTCAAAAAACTTACTATCTATGGAAGAGATAATGAACTTCAAATGCTCATAGCATCTAGTGTGATTACAATTAGAAAAAATCCTTTTATGGGGGTGATACGCATAGGGTTGAGTGTATATAATGCACAAAAGTATAAGGAATAAGCAAAATATTCTATAGGAATATGAGACAGTCAACGGTGGTTCCTCCTATTTTTCAAGAATATGCAGAGATTGATCCCAAGACAGAAAAACTGCGATTACTCCAAATCTACTGAACCAAATGCTTTGAAAATGTATAAGCATAAACTAAACACTACTAACTTTTGAATGAGCCATTGTACACTCAATTTGGAGCTCTGTAGAGAACGCAACAGCCTCTTCAAGATTACTGTTGGCGAGGAAGATGATGTAGAAAATTGAAGGAGCAAGACAATGATGATCACAAGTGTATGTATATTGCTTCCATATATTGTACAAGTGATTTCAAGTCTTTATATAGACTCTAGAAGTTCTCCATGACTTTTACAAGTGCAATTTGAATTCAAATGAAGGTGGGAATGGTTGTTGGAGGGAATCAATTCACTTTCCTACAATCTAGGAAAAATGAAGATCTACTTTGATCTAGTTTTAGGTGATTGATTGCTTGAATGAATGCAACTCAACCACCAGAAATTTGTGGGATTTGAGCTCTATCTTTCTACTTTTACATGTGTAAATCTCAAGGATTTTACAATGGTGAATGAACCATCAAAAATCTCTAAAAGAAAAAAAAACAATAAATGAACATAGGTAAAAGAACTCTCCAATGGATACTCTTTTGCCGTACTCCAAGCGATAGTTTTTGATGTAGATCAAATCGACCTCAAGCATAGTGTAAGCTTGATGTTCCAACAACTCCCCCTCAAGCTAAAGTATGCTTGAGTCTTCATTCTCTAATAGGTTGAATACCTGCCATAGCTTTGAATCTACAAAGATTTATTCCATCAAGTGCCTTCGTCATCATATCTGCTACTTGCTTTTCAGTAGGAACAAAAGAAATGTCAATCTCCTTTGCCATGAGCCTCTCTCTGATAAAGTGGTAATGAACCTCTATGTGTTTGGTTCTTGCATGGAAAATAGGGTTTGCCGCTAGATGCATGGAACTTACATTATCTTCAAATATGTGAGGTTTGGAACTCACAAGTCCCAAATCTGTATACAATGCCTTTAACCATATTGCCTCTTGAGTTGCTATGCTCAAACCTCTGTACTCTACTTTAGTTGAGGATAAAGCAAATGTTGGTTGCTTCTTGGAACTCCATGACACTAGCTTTGAACCTGCAAATGCTAACTAACCAGAAGTACTTCTTCTATCATCCTTTGCTCCTGCCCAATCTGCATCTGAATAGATTTTGATATCCAAATCTGAAGAGTAAGGATAGAATATATCTTCATTGATTGTACCTTTGAGATACTTAAGTACTCTCTTAGCTGCATCCATGTGTGGTCTTCCTGGCAAGTGCATGAATTGACTAAGCACTCCCACACTATATGAGATGTCTACCCTTGTATGAGTAGCATATATTGTTGAGATATCAAGCTCAACATGTGATGATCCAGCACGACACGTACCAATTTTTCGCTTCTCTGACATGTATAGTGGTCACATCGATATATGTCAGGGATACTTCATTGAGCTTTATTAGATTTATTTACCGAGAGTGATGACACATTTGTTCCTTGCCAGCTCACTCATTCACGGACATTAGGTTTTTGCTTATGTATTGATCTTTATATATTGCACTTGTTGTATTCTTGTTTTTAGGTCATTCTTGTACATTCCTTTTCATGTAATAGAAGAAGAAGAAGATCATTCTTCCTTGCCTCAATCTATGTGTGTGCTTCTCCTTGAGAATGAGAGTGTGTGTGTGTGATCTCTCTTCCTTATCTCCTTCCTCGTGAAATGGTATTAGAGCCAGGTTGGCTATAGAGAGCTCGTGGAGAAGGCAATGCTGAAGAGTATGCAGCAAGGCATGGAGAAAATGCGATTCACAAACGACCTCCGTTTGCTATGAAGGTGTGAAGATAGAAGACCTCAAAATATTTTCGTGAGTTACCCCTCTAGGGTCACTCATTTTTGTCAGATCGAAGTTTTAGAGCCATCTCAACCTCCATTTTGACCCTGCAAGGTGGGGCCCATACAAAAACCAAGTCAGTTTCAAAAACTGTCACTTGCATTGTGTTTGACAACACTCATATATTCTAGGTCCAGAATTTCAAGCAATTCCGTGTGCTGTTGATACATGAAAACTATGTTTATCTGAGATCGAATTGTCATGTCATAGTGCGACAATGTTCAAGTAGAAGTGCTTCTTTTGGTGTTTTGCAGTGTTGTGGATTGCTGCAAAAATGGCAAACACAGATGGAATGAGTCAGCTTATGATCGATAAGTTGGACAAGAAAAACTTCCATGCTTGGAGATTCAGAATGACGAATTTCTTGATGGGAAAAGGCTACTGGAAGTACATCGAAGGAGAGAATGAAAATGCTCCGCAGTTACCAGAAAGGAATCGGACTGCAGATCAGGTAAGAGCATATGAGGAATGGAATCAAGGAGCATGAAAGGTAATGTACTGGCTATGTGTTAGCATATAGGATAGCATGATTGGACACATACAAGATGCTAAGACTCCAAAAGAGGCTTGGAACAATTTGTTGACATTGTATGAGACCAATACAAAGGCACCAAAATTGCAACTCAAGAACGAGCTGCATACATTGGAGAAGAAGAGCATGCCGATAAGTGACTACCTTGAAAATCAAAAGCATATGTGAGTCACTTGCATCTATTGGCATGAATGTAGATGATGATGATAAGATGGAAGTGTGTCTTCGTGGTTTAGGAGCTGCACATAAGCAGTTCAGAACTTCTATACAGACCAGGGAAAATATTCCAAATTTTACGGATCTGGTATCTATGGTGATTATTGAAGAAAAGAATCTTGGTGAGGATTCAAAGTCCAAAGGAAAATCTAGTTCTGATCAAGTATTCTACTCTAGTAGAGGAAGAGGTAGAGGTTTTGGGAGTGGAAGAGGAAATAGTAACCAAGACCAAAGTCAACAACAGAATCATGCAAGAGGAAGAGGACAATTTCGAGGTAGGGGGAGCCAAAGAGGCCGTAGAAATTTCCAAAGAAATGATTCAGGTAATGACAATAAAGGATGTTGGAATTGTGGTAAACCTAGACACTTTGAACGTGATTGTAGGTTGAAGAATCAAAATAATAGAAGGCAACAGAATAACTATGCATCCACAAGTGCAGATGATTCTGAGAAGTTGTTCATGGTTCAACATCACATGATGAATACGATGTCTGCTGGTGTTTCAAAATCAAATGATAATGTCTGGTATGCTGATTCAGGTGCTTCAAATCACATGACCAATCATGCGGAATGGTTTACTACTTTGCAAAAATTGCCAGTTCCTGGATATGTTGAAACAGGTGATGACACATCACATCCTATTGAGCATATAGGAAACATAGCACAGTCGATGGAGATGGAAAGGTAAAACATCTTGTTGATGTGATGCATGTTCCAAATATAACAAAGAATCTGGTTTCTGTTGGAGAAATGGTTGACCAGGGATTACAAGTTAGGTTCAATGCTGATGGATTATATATAGAAGAGTATAAGCAGGATGGACGGTTGGTTGCCAACCAAAACAAAGTGGGTAGGATGTTCACCTTAAATGTGAAGATTCCTGAAATGAATGTAGCCATGCTTGGAAAAGGTGTAGGAGTTATTGCAGATATAGAGATGTGGCACAAACGGATTGGACATGCAAACTTGCAAAGGCTGAAATTGATGCAGTCAAAGGAGATTGTCCATGGACTACCATATTTCAACGTTGCAGAAATGCAAAGGATATGTGCAACATGTCAATTTGGTAAACAGTCAAGAGCATCATTTCTACATGACAAGCATGTTAGTGAGAATGTACTAGAAGTAGTACATACAAATGTTTGGGGTCCAGTAAAGACCACATCTATGGGCGGTTGTAGGTTTTATGTTACTTTCATTGATGAACATACGCGCAAAGTATGGGTATATTTCATGAAAGAGAAGAGCGAGGTGTTCACTCACTTCCAGAATTTTAAGGCTATGGTGGAAAAGCAGACAGGGAAGTACATTCAGACATTAAGATCTGATGGAGGAGGTGAATACATGTCAAATGAGTTCATCACTTTTCTAAAAAATCATGGAATTCGGCGTCAGTTTTCATGCAGGTACACACCACAACAGAATGGCATTGTTGAATGCAAAAATAGACATATTGCAGAAATAGCAAGAGCCTTGATGGCTGAGAAGAATAGGCCTCATTGTTATTGGGCAGAAGCTGTGCATACTTCTGTATACATCATGAACAGAACTCCGACTGCTGTTGTACATCAAGTTACACCTGAAGAGAAGTTTATAGGTAAAAAGCCAAACTTATCACATCTAAAAGTTTTTGGCTGTATTTCATATGTACATGTCCGAGATGATTTGAGGACGAAGCTTGATCCAAGAGCAAAAAAGTGTGTCTTCATTGGATACTCCCTTGAGCAAAAGGGATATAAATGTTATAACCCATCAGACGAAAGGTAAAGGTGAGCAAAGATGTAGTATTTGATGAAATGTCAAGCTTTTATGCAGATGCCAAAGAAGGATTGAATCTTGAACCAAATGACAAAGAAAATGCTAAAAAATCAAGTGCAGAATCTCAAGTTTTGAGTGGACCAGATGCATCACCAAGCAATAGTTCCAACTCAAATCCATGGAGTGGAAGATTGCGTGGAAATTTCAGTCGAGCAAACTCATCAAATACATGCAAGAAAGGTAAAGAAAAGCTTTTTGCATATCATAAAACATGTGCAGGTTTTGAAGATGTTGATGGAGATTCAAGCGGTTCAGAAAAGAGTCTTGATGAGGAACTTGGACTGCCCTCTATGAAGACTCCAGGAGTAAGAGAGATGGCACATCTTTTCCTTGCCAGCTCACTCATTCGCGGACATTAGCTTTTTCCTTATGTACTGATCTTTATATATTGCACTTGTTGTATTCTTGTTTTTAGGTCATTCTTGTACATTCCTTTTTATGTAATACAAGAAGAAGAAGAAGATCATTCTTCCTTGCCTCAATCTGTGAGTGTGCTTCTCCTTGAGAGTGAGAGAGTGTGTGTGAGCTCTCTTCCTTATCTCCTTCCTCATGACATATATCAAACTACCTACCAAGCTTTGATACTCTTTAATGTCTTCAATTTTCTCACCTTCATAAACACTAAGTTTATGATTCATCTCCAAAGGTGTACCTACAAGTTTAGTGTTCTCCACTTTGAACTTGAGAAGTAGATCCTAAATGTATCTTCCCTGAGTGAAATACATTCCTTCATCTGTGTATATCACCTTCATACCTAGGAAATATGTGAGCTCATCTAGGTCACTGATTTTGAACTCCTCTTGCATGTGTCTCTTGATCCTTTGAATGCTATTTAGATCATCACTTGTCACAATAATATCATCTATATACACACATAGATAGATAACCTCATCATGACCCCTTTTGATGAATAAAGAAGGATCTAAGTTGCTTGGTCTGAACCCTTGATCTTGAAGGTATGTAACCAACCTATAATTCCAATCTTTGGGAGCTTGTTTCAATCCATACAATGCTTTCTTAAGTCTGCAAACATAAGATGGATGATTAGGGTTTTCAAAACCTAGTGGTTATGACATGTATACCTCTTCACTTATCCAATTATTTAAGAATGCATTTTTCACATCAAGTTGGAGGAGTCTCCAATTCCTTGTAGCAACTACACTTATCAATGTCTTGATTGTAGTCATCTTTGCAACTGGTGAGAATGTTTCCTCATAGTCTATACCATGAGTTTGAGAGCACCTTTGGCAAGTAATCTTGCCTTGTACCTGCAAACTCATCCATCTAAACTTCTTTTAACTTTATATACCATCTGCAACCAATTACCTTTTGATTTGGCGACATTGGAACCAAATCCGAAGTGTCCATCTCCTTCAATGCATCTATTTCTTCTTTCATGGCCTTTTCCCAATTAGGGCTTCCCTTTGCCTCTTCATACATTGAGGTTTCCTCTGAAATAGAGTCTTTTGCCAAGTAGATTGAATGCTTCGTAACAAATGTGGAATCATAACCATACCTTTCTGGTTGTTTCTTCTCTCTTACTGATCTTCTAGGTGCTTGTTTGGAGCATTATCCAACCTCTTGCATCTTTGCTTTGCCTCTTGACTTCCATAGCTTGTAATCCTTTTCCCTTTCATCTTGGTCATCATCTGTATCATCTCTTGGATCTTGGACCTGTGTATCATGTTTGCTTCCTAATTGATGATAATCAAAATCAAGATCATATGGTAGATTTACCTTTTGTTTGTCTTCATCATACCAAGACCTGTGTTCTTCAAATACAACATCTCTACTTGTAGTGGATTTCTTGGTTGAAGGATTATAGAACCTGTAACCCATGTGATTTGAATCATATCCAATAAACACTGCCTTTGTTGCCCTTTCATCTAGCTTACCTCTTATTTGTAATGGTACATGAACATAAGCTAAACAACCAAAAACCTTGCAATGTCCAAGACTAAGTTTTCTTCCATGCCATGCTTAATAAGGAGTCATACCTTGAAGTGATTTGGATGGTAGTCTATTGACAAGGTACACAACAATTGAAATAGCCTCTGCCCATAGATAATGTGGCAACTTCTTCTCTTCAAGCATTGTTCGGGCTGATCCAACCAATGCCTTGTTTCTCCTCTCTGCAATTCCATTTAGTTGAGGAGAGTACTTGGTAGTCACTTCCCTTTTGATACCTTTATCCTACAAGAACTCATCAAACTCTTTGGAGAAGTATTCCCCCCTCCATCAGATGTGAGCTTCTTGAATGATCTACCTGTATGATTCTCCACATGTGCTAGATACGTTTTGAAGCAATCAAACACTTCATTCTCACTCTTGATAAAGTAAAGAATAGTCCATCTACTATGGTCGTCAATAAATGAGACGTAATACCTTGATCCTACCAATGAAGGTTCTTGACTTGGTCCCCATACATCTATATGTACTAAGTCCACTACGTTGTTGTGGATGTAGCCTTTGTGGTTGAATGGCTGTCTTTGTGCCTTCCCAATTTGACATGCATCACACCTATTGATCATGTGTTGCTTTGATATGTTCGGCAATCCTAGAACACTTTGATCCCTACATATATCCTTCAAGGTTCTTTCATTCACATGAGCAAGTCTCTTATGCCACACTTCAAGCTCACTTAGGTTTTGAGACCCAAAAGTGAATAGAGCTATGTTCCTGGTTTCTCCTACTTCAAAAGTAAAGAGCCTACCATGCTTCTCACCTCTGGCTATCTTCTTGAAGCCTTGACATGGATCGTCCACAAAAGCTGCATTTTGGGTGAACCTAACTTGCAAGCCTTTTTCAACTATTTGACCTACACTTATTAGGTTTTAGTGATAGTGGGTACATAGAGAACTTTACTCAGAATGTTTGTCTTGCCATTGGAATCTTTGACATTACCAATCTTCTCCACATTGTGCCTTGTATCATCCGTTGTTTGCACTTCAGGTCTATGCTTTGGACTTTCCAAGTCAGATAGAAGAGCAACATTGCCTGCAACATGATTAGAACATCCTGAATCTATGTAGAACAAATGATCATCTTCTTTACCTTCATTGTGGCTTAGATTCATGAGAAGCAATAAGTCCATGTGGTTGATCTTCTGAATAATTGTTGTAGTCCCTTCTATTATACCTTCTATTGTTATTGTTGAAGTTTTATCCACCTCTGCCTCTATTGCTGCCATATCCACCTCTTCCACTTCCCTTCTGGGTCTTCCCATTGAACCAGCAATTCGGAGGGGTGTGGTTGGTCTTATTGCAGATGGCACAAGGTTGAACATTCTAACATTTGGCTTTGTCTTGGTTTGGTCCTTTCTTCTTCCTTTTCAACTTGCTCTTGCTTGCGAAGTTGGCTTGAGAAGTCTCTTCTTCATCTTCTTCCTTCTTCTTGCCTTTCTGCTTCTTATCCTTCTATATTTTCATATAGAGCACTAGCGAATTACCATGATAGGAGTTACCTTCCTTTATGCAATTGTTCGCCTCTTGATTGAAGAGCTGTCCAAGAAAGATGTTGAAGTCTGGAGTTTGCACATCCATGATGAGATCATAAGCCATTGTGAAGGATTGCCATTGCTTATCACTTCGAATGCCGTTGATAATTTGCCTCATTATAGCCTCTTCTTCAATCAGCTCTTCGATGGATGCTAACTGATCCGCAACCTCCTTGACCTTGGTAACAAACTTTGTGATAGTTTGTTTAGGTGTCTTCTTCATTTGGTTGAACTTGTTCCAAACATGATTCTTTATTGCTTTGGTACTAGCAGAAAAGAAAGTCTTGAGGGCATCCCAAGTCTCTTGAGATGTCTTGCATCCTCTAATATGTGGTAATAGAAAGTTAGAGATAGAGTTTAGTATGTACGACCTTGCTTGAGCATCCCTTACGCACCAAAGTGTGAGCTTATCTGTCTCCTCTTGTGTAGGTGGGAATTTGAATTCAAATGAAGGTGGGAATGGTTGTTCGAGGGAATCAATTCACTTTCCTACAATCTAGGAAAAGTGAAGATCTACTTTGATCTACTTTTAGGTGATTGATTGCTTGATTGAATGCAACTCAAACACCAAAAATTTGTGGGATTTGAGCTCTATCTTTCTACTTTTACATGTGTAAAGCTCAAGGATTTTAGAATGGTAAATGAACCATCAAAAATCTCAAAAAAAAAAACAATAAATGGGCATATGTAAAAGAACTCTCCAATGGATATTCTTTTGTCGTAATCCAAGTGATAGTTTTTGATGTAGATCAAATCCACTTCAATTTCCTCGCCTAGACATTCATGTTTACTTCATGAAGAAGATGTGCATGGTATTGTGAGAAATCTAGTGCAATACTAAAGAATGATGATGATGAGGATGAGGATGAAAAATATGCAACAAAGGATATGGATCAAAACCTCCTTTAGCTCAAGCATAAGCACCACCTCCTTTACTTGTCAATCCGCGGAGACGTGAGGACCGGTATGAAGACCACGAGCAAGTGAAGGCACAAGTGCGTGAGTGAAAGCACACAAACATACACACACATACACGCACACGTGCACAAAGTAAGATCAAAGAGAGGAACAATGGAAAGCTTCGATTGCAAAAGAGTTCTCTTACAAAAGCTCTATTCTCTAACAAGCTAACCCCAAAAATGAGCTCTCTAGCTCTTTTTATAGTTTTTTGACTAGTTTTGGCCCTGTCCAGACCTAGTGTCCGGCCTAGTTAAAAATTAGGTTCTAGGGCTTATTTGAAGGCTCAAACGGAGTCTAAAAATTATGAAAATTGGTAGGATGATACTTCTAATGCTCCTCAAACTCGAGGACTCCTCGGCTTGCACAAAATGGAGTTACAAAAATAGAAAATGGTATTTACAATGGTTTTAGTGATGGAAATCACTATTTTTGTAGGGGATTCTTCTAAAAAGTTGACATGTACTTCTTGGAGCCCCCTATTTGCTCCTTCTTCTTGTGTGTCCACCTCTTAGATGAGCTCCTATGCTTTGTCCTTGACCTTCAGCTTCAACACTCCCCCCCTCTCGAGTCTGTCGTCCTTGATAGACCCTTGTTGTAGTGGTTGTTCCATGTAGTGCTTTGAGAGGTAGTGTCCATTTTGTATGAACAGAGCCGTCTATCTTCCAAATTTGGCAGCATTGGTTGTCCGGTTCTTCATTTGTCACTACAAGCCTTTGCAAGTCGTAGTCCCTTGGTATGTGCTTCTTTCATGAATTGCAGCATGAATGCATCGTTGTGAGCTTTCAAAAATCGCGAGTTGCTCAAAAGAGGTTGTCAAGATCGAGTTGGAGCAACTACTAGCTTCGAATTGCTTCCTAGGTATGGATATTGCCCCCAAGATGTCCTCTAGCGCTTCTAAAAATGATGTTCAGATTAGTCATGCCAAGTACTCATAACCCATAGTGAATGATGGGTAAGTGTGTCAGTGCATGGGTTGAAAAAATTATGTGCCTTGTGCACGGCCTTGTAATGTAGCCCAATGCATGCTTACTTGGAAAATGCATTGGAAGAAGTATGGTGCAAAAATTTGGGGTCTTGAGCTAAGTGCTCAAGGGTATGCTGATGAAGAGGTTTCCTACGCTATCATGGTTATAATGTGGCCCAAGTAGGAGATTCTTACCATAGTGAATGGTTAGTCAATGCGGATCTCTTCGTGTTGTACACCTGTCATTGTGATGGACCATTGGTTGGTCTATCATTATCGATGAATGCCCTGGTTGATGGTCCACGGATGGGAGATTCGTCGAGAACCTGGTCCTGTCCCCTCTCTTCAAAGTAGCATTTGCCAAATACCAAGAATTGAATTTCTTTATATTCCTTGACAAACAACATTGGGTAACTACACTGAGCTTAGTTTCACATATTCTCTTTGGCTCACCCTAAGCAGGAGTCTTCTCACCTTCAAGTTCTTCCCTCCTACCATGGTAAGAGGAAACAATAGTTGTGGATGCTATGTTCATGCCAAGTGCTTGCCATCTACCAGATACGGTGGCAATAATATCATCTGCAAGCCATTACACACTTCTATCCAACTGATAAATGCCCAATACTCAACGGTTCCACCTTCCTCTAAGCATGACTCATTCGTGTTCCATGAGCCAAACCTAGGAACAAGCTTTTTTTTTTTTTTAACCATGTCACAAGCAAGAAGGCAGATGTTAGTATCAGAAAACATAGTTGACATATGTCAATGTGCTCTTGTGCATGGGACTCTCAAATGTGTCTATGCACAGCCATGTAATGTGGCCCTATAATAATGCATACTTTGGAAATGCATGACCTCAATGGTGCATAAGACAGGGTTGTGCAAGGAGCACATGGTTGTCGCTCGTCGAGGCTTTCGATGTTATTTGCAGATATTGATGCCATCTTTGTTGGAGGTATCCATTGTATCTCGAGATGACAACTGATCATTCCTCCTTATAGGGATCCATTTGAGAACGGTCTGCGACTGGGTAGAGATCACCTTTGGCCGCTTCATGTTTGAATGATTTCGTGAGGGTTTGATCCATCATGGCTGGCTCTTTATTTTGGTGGATGCTATTGGTACTTTCGTCTTCCAAACCCATATTTTAGTCCTTTACCTCACCTTGGTGTCTTTGTTGTGCAGGTTGTTGCCTTGAAGTCCCCCCTTGGATTTTTTTTGAGCTTAGGCTTGATTGCTTGGGATCCTTGGATTGGAAGTGGTCTTTCTTGAGGATAAGTCATGGTAGGCCTAGACCATAGATTTTGAAGTCTAGTGTGAGGGGGCTGAGTTTTTGCAAGGGCTTTCTTTGGTACCCATATCATAGTGCGATTCGGTTGAGCTCTAAGTAATTTCTTGGCCACCCAAATTTGCTTGACATTACCAAGAAAATGTGATTTGTGTTTCTTGATGTAAGGGTCTTTTGGGCCTTCAATGTGAGTTTTTTGAGAAAACTCATCTTTACATGGGAAATGCAACAAGGGTTGATCTTCTATACATACATCAGGCTTATGCAAGGGATCAATGGATTGTGTGGTTTGAGATTGATCTAGAGATTCATCGAGACATTTATCCTTATTACACATAGAATCCCTAGGTGTACAAATGGGTGATGGATTGTCATGATTCACCCTAGAGTCGACATCATTTTCCAGATCAGTGATACAAAGCATTGGTTGATCATCTCCTTCTTGATCATATGAGTGTAGATCATCCCTGCTTATGGTTTCATGAGGAGAATCCAAATTTACAGGAAGAGAGGGTCCTTCCACATCCCCCAAACACTTGGAGTCCGCCATTTCTCCATTCTCTAAGGTTTCCTGTGATTTACTCAAAGAAGGATTAGATTCAAAAACATGAGTAGAAAGAAAAATTTTTCATGAAAAGCAAACTCTTTGGAAAGATGATTTTGCCCCCAATTATCATAAGGCAGATAGTCATTAGGATTTTCCATTGACAAATATGTAGAAGCACGGGTAATAGGTGGAGAAAACTCCTCAAATTCTTGATGATTTTGTGTAATGAACCTTTGGGTACCAATGATCAAGTCTTCATCTATACAATCCATGACAAAGAATGTTTTCGAAAACTGCATATCATCCACCATAACAGGCAATACAACTTGACCCATGCATTCATAATGTTCATCATCCAGGAGGATAGAAGAATGAGTTGTTGGTTGAATGTTCTAAAAAATAATGGTCAATAGGTCAATATGAATTAAATTCCACTCACAATGAGGATTGATATATGCACTCAACCTTCTGTAGTCATATCCTATTCTTATATGCACAAACGTATTGTGATACTCTCTTGTTGCAAATATGGATCCTACCCCCCTAGACATTTCCTCCGTTTCCTGGACTCCTTGCAATTTTTCTCTAGATGTTTCACACTCATGTGAGATTATTTCATGCACTTCATGCTTATCTCCCTTCTCTTTTCCCATCTTAGCCCCATTTCTTCTCTCTTTTGTTTTTTTTTTTCCCATGATACAATTTTTCTCCCCCTTGGTATTGCTCAAAAATCCTTTGGAGCCCCCTTGGTTTCCTAGTCCCACATGAGGCCCAACTTCAAATTATCCTATCTAAAAATCAATGCATTATTCTTATAAAAAACAGTTGACGCCATGTAGGATTCGAAACGGGCTTTCCAACGAGCTATAGAGCTCAAAAAATGGACTTTGGATGAAAAAGTTATGTCAAATCAGGCTCTTGGGGGTCAAAACAGGCAAACAGGACCTTTTGGAAAAAATCGCGATTTTGTGAACTTCAAGAAAATCGCGATTTTGTGAACTTCAAGAGAATCGCGATTTTGTACCTTGAGAATCGTGTTTTCACAAAATCGTGTTTTGAAAATCGCGATTTTGAGCAGAAAATCGTGTTTTGAAAATCGCGATTTTGAGCAGAAAATCGTGTTTTGAAAATCGCGATTTTGAGCAGAAAATCGTGTTTTGAAAATCGCGATTTTGAGCAGAAAGTCGTGTTTTGAAAATCGCGATGTTGAGCACAGAATCGTGTTTTTTTGAAAATCGCGATTTTGATCCTTGAGAATCATGTTTTCACAAAATCGTGTTTTGAAAATCGCGATTTCGAGCAGAGAATCGTGTTTTTTGAAAATCGTGATTTTGAGCAAAAAATCGTGTTTTCACAGAATCGTGGTTCACAGAATCGTGTTTTTGCTGAAAATCGTGATTTGTGAGAATCGCGATTTTGAGCAGAGAATCGCGTTTTTTGAAAATCACGATTTTGAGCAAAAAATCGTGTTTTCACAAAATCGTGTTTTAGAGAATCGTGTTCTCACAGAATCGTGTTTTGAAAATCGCGATTTTGTACCTTAGATGAAAATCGTGTCTTTTATAGAATCGTGTTTTTAGAGAATCGTGTTCTAGAGAATCGCGATTTTGTCTCAGAGAATCGTGGTTTCCAAAAATTTAGAGAATCGCGATTTTGTCTCAAAGAATCGTGTTTTCAAAAAATCGTGTTTTCAAAAAATCGTGTTTTTCACAAAATCGTGGTTCTCAGAATCGTGTTTTTTGACATGAAAATCGCGATTTTGTCTCAGAGAATTGTGTTTTCACAAAATCGTGTTTTAGAGAATCGTGTTCTCACAGAATCGTGTTTTTGGCTGAAAATCGTGATTTGTGAGAATCGCGATTTTGAGCGCAACCACAGAATCGCGATTCTGAGAATGACCACAGAATCGTGATTCTTTCAGCAAGCTTTTAGGCAGGAAACAGAAAATCATGATTTTTCAAAAAATTTTGAATTTTCACAGAATTGCGATTTTCATCATAGAATCGTGTTTTTTGGCGGGAACTTCGAATTTTTGAGCGCCAAGCAATGGCAAGCTCCGTATGTGTAGAAAATCATGAAAAAACACAGCGCTTGCTCTCCCTTGCACCTCCTAACTCCCTCTCATACAATAATGCATGAAAAATGGTATGAAAATGGTGAAAATGCACTAAAAAACAAGAAATTTCTATGAAGAAGAAGATGGAAGAAGATGGAGATGGTGATGATGATGAAGATGAAGAAGAAAAATCAGAAAATGAACAAAAATGACAGTTTTTTTACCTTCCAACGTCGCAATTCTATGATCTTACCATCACAACGCTTGTCCTTGAAGCTCTCTCCCCGGCAACGACGCCAAAATTTGGTGTAGCTCAAGCGTAAGCACCACCTCCTTTACTTGTCAATCCGCGGAGACGTGAGGACCGGTATGAAGACCACGAGCAAGTGAAGGCACAAGTGCGTGAGTGAAAGCACACAAACATACACACACATACACGCACACGCGCACAAAGTAAGATCAAGAGAGGAACAATGGAAAGCTTCGATTGCAAAAGAGTTCTCTTACAAAAGCTCTATTCTCTAACAAGCTAACCCCAAAAATGAGCTCTCTAGCTCTTTTTATAGTTTTTTGACTGGTTTTGGCCCTGTCCAGACCTAGTGTCCGGCCTAGTTAAAAATTAGGTTCTAAGGCTTATTTGAAGGCTCAAACGGAGTCTAAAAATTATGAATATTGGTAGGATGATACTTCTAATGCTCCTCAAGCTCGAGGAATCCTCGACTTGCACAAAATGGAGCTATAAAAATAGAAAATGGTATTTACAATAATTTTAGTGATGGAAATCACTATTTTTGTAGGGGATTCTTCTGAAAAGTTGACATGTACTTCTTGGAGCCCCCTACTTGCTCCTTCTTGTTGTGTGTCAACCTCTTAGATGAGCTTCTATGCTTTGTCCTTGACCTTCAGCTTCAACACCTCCCAACAAGATCAAAAGCAAATGCCATGAAGTGTCTCACGTCGGGTTCAAATGTAGAGGTGATCGCAATCCAGGTGGATTGGATCCGGTCATGGCACATGCATAGTGTATGAATCTAGTGAGTGTTGGAAGGTTTATGTGATCAAAATGTGAAGGTGAAGGTGAAGTTGGATATGAAGAGAAGAGATGTGATGATTTGATTATGGGAAGAGGAATGTATGAATGCAAGATAAATCCATGAACATGATGATGAGAACAAAAGAAAACCATGCACATGAATTGAAGGAAGAATGGTCCAAGAAAGGAGCTTCTTATACACTTTCAAAATATAATTCATATTCCTGGGTGCTTGTAGATGGTATGTATGCATGATGGGAACAAAAGAAAACCATACACATGAATTGATTTCAAAAGGAAGAATGGTCCAAGAAGGAGCTTCTTCTACACTTTCAAAAATTGGAACATATGCATGGGTGTTTGTGGATAGTATGCATGCACGTGGGTCATGATTTATGAATATATATAAACTTATCCTCACAATCTCAATGGAGAATCCTCAGTGGTTCAACACAAGATTAAGGAGCCTTCTCACACATAGAAAGAAATAAAAGGAGACATGTAAACACATAAGAGACAAGAAACAAGAGACTTGAATTAAAATAGATTCTCATGAAATACATGTACATGAGCATTGTGATCCATCAAGCTAGGCATGCTAATGGTCAAAGGCAGTCTGCACGACCCTCCCCCCATGAGAATTCAACCGGATGTCATACCTGAGAGGATATGTTCCACTTCATTGACCCTATATCTTTCTAGGAGCTTAACATCTATCCAAAGAAGTCTAAGACTCATAAAAGCAACTCTAACTCACTCACACGCTCCAGAGAGGGTGAGCAAAGATAGAGAAACCATTGGCTTTATGAGTCTATCCTAGTTTGGAAGTTTAACTTAAAATTGACTCTAGGAACTATGCTCTTACTAGCCTGCCTTTGATCCTCACATGCTGAACTAAGGGTGATCGTCTCAAGGAAACCATGTGCTAGCAAAGCCCTATGGATGCCTAAGAATGATGCTCCAAAAATTTTGAGTGGTGTATTTATAGTTTTTTGAAGGGCCCTTGGATCTAGAGAAATCAACTCTTAATCCTAGGACTAACTACTTTCAATTAAAACCATTGGATTCATTGAATGGATGGCTAGGATTGATTCTCCTTATCGAATCTAGAGCAAAGGAGGAAAAAATAGGTGCCTTCATTCTCCACAATTGGATATGGGGAAGATCTCGACTGTCCGATCAATGCTGATATCAATTTGGATAAGATTAATTTCTATTTTTGGAAGAACTTTGCATTATTCATCTTTGGCCATCAAAATAAGCTTATCCAATGAAAAATGCATGGATCCTCCTTGCTCTAAGATTTGGTGCATCTCCACCCTTGAATATGAGCTCATCTTCACCGTACAACATGGTTCAATCATCTTTTGTCATGTGGCAGCCCTTCAAGCCTTCAATTTGTGTAATCTAGAAAGTTATGGGGAGCCGAAAAACTAGATTTTATGCTCTTTGACCCTCTAAATATCTCTTGATGAAGATGAAACTTTGGAGGGCTATGTTTCAAAATCTCTCCTTTAGGAATGTACAGAAAAAACTCCCATCTGAATCTCCCTTGTATAAGTTTGGCTACGTTTGGAAGTTTACAAGTTGGCATTAAGGGGTTTAGGAAGTTGTGATAGCCTTGAAAATTTGTAGAAATGAATAGCCTCATATGATCTCTATACATTCCAGACCGTATGGCTAACAAAAATTCCTATACAAGATTT
Organism: Ceratopteris richardii; assembly: GCA_020310875.1. NCBI lineage: Eukaryota > Viridiplantae > Streptophyta > Polypodiopsida > Polypodiales > Pteridaceae > Ceratopteris > Ceratopteris richardii. The sequence continues at coordinate 44,674,079 of CM035419.1, forward strand.
TGTAGGGTGTAAGTGGAAAAATTACATTTTTATAAAATGCACATGGCATATCACCATTTGCATGTGAAATTTAGGCTTTAGACTACCTTGATAGGCTTTACAAGTATATGTAATTTCATGTGATTTGGTGATAGTGAATTTTTTGCCCTAATTTCCAAAACTTGACTAGCTTTGACAACTACCCTGCATTTTCTTGATTTCTTCCAAACTTTGCATGTGAGCTCCCTTTGACATCCTTGACATGCCTTGGACTTCTTTAGCTTCATTGAATGTGTTTCCTGTAGGCCTTCATAAGTGAGAGAGGAGAGAAAATCTTGATGACAACGTCTCAAGTGAGGATATGTGACTGAAGAAGTTGTTTGTTGATCTTGATTTGCAAGTTAATCAAGTACCTATTTTTTGTGACACATAAGTAGCATATGCTTGGCTCAAAATCATGTGTTCATGCAACATCCAAGCACATAAAAGTTCATTAACACTTTATTAGAGAAACGATCATATCAAAGGATGTAATGGTAGAGCATGCCAATACAAAGAACCAGTATGTGGATATGTTTACCAAAGCTTTGAATGGACTAAAGCTACAACACCTCAAGGCATGCATTGGAATGAAGGACCTAGGTATTGAGACTTGAGGGGGAGTGATGAAAATCAACTCTCAACCATGAAAAGAGACTCATCCGCAAGTTTTGCAAGTAGAAAAATAAAAAAGAAAGACCCAAAGTTATGGAATCAAGTTAGGCACTCCAAAAAATGTAATAAAATTGAAATCTCATCAAGTACCCACTAAAAAGTACACCTACACTAATCAGTGGATGGTTAGCTAGATTGTGGGAAAAGTAAAAGTTCTATATAAGCTACATTCAACCTTTGTTTCTTGAGTTCAATGCATTCCACAAGTTTCCCACTTATTTTAATGATGTCCTAAATTCTAGCAAGCAGCTCACTTGCTTGCTTATCTCATTTTTGCATGATTTTGTTGCTCTCTATCTAGAGGTATAGTTTGACTTTCGTAATTCTATTTGTACTAGGTTGCAAATCATTCTTTTCTCTCTCTCATTGTACTCATCTTCATTGATTTCAATACTTGCTTGGTCTCTCATATAATTCCTAAAAGTGTGCCAAAGTTTCAAGTATTTTCACTAAGTGATTTGTGAGAAATTGCCAAGTTTGTGAAGCTATATCTCTACACATAGGTAGAATATGTTACAAATAGATAGCTTGTCTTGCAATCAATGGTTCTCCCATTTGGAACATCCATTTGGCATGGTTAAAAGCTTGTTGAATAGCTCTTAAGGTCTAATTTAATTTTAAATTTTCATTTTAAAATCAAGTTAGGAGCTAAGCTAAACTGCCTTAAAAGCGATGGCGGTTTCGTTTGTTAAATAAAAAAATAGATAGAGATAGAGACTTTAACCCTAGCAAAAAAGAGCTTTCATTATTTGGGAAAATTGTATTTTTCTTTAGATGAAATCATATACGCTATGTTAAGGAGAAAGAAAGCCCACTGAGGGGAACAATGATTCAACATCGTTGGCTGCTGACGATTCACCCCTTCAAATGATATTCAGAGGAGATGTTATGGTAATCTTCTTGGCAATGGCAGCACTAGGGGGTTGTTTTTCAAGATAGCTAACAAGCATTCCAATATGCCTGATCCAGCCCCCCATTTTCATTAGTTCATTAATTGCTTCTATGCTCTATCCTATTTGAGACCACTCAACAGGCCAGCGTCTTGAGTGAGTTAACAAGCTTTCTTTCTTCCCTCGGCTTTTTGGAGTTAGTTTTCTAAGTGGTCTCTTTGAATAGCCATCTTAGTTGGGTGGTTGCACGTACAAGACACATCTTCTAAATTCACCGGTTCAATCCTGAACCATGGAGATAGTATTCGATGTAACTAGCAGCAACCCCATGACAGATGCGGAGGACAGATCTCCATTCTTAATCTCAATAACAATCTTATCCTGCTCCCAGCTTCACTCCTTAAAAGACTAGCTTTTTCATTAATAATCAACATTGCCACCCATTCTTGACCTTTGTAAGGATATCCAGTAGTGTGATTAACATGTTATCTTGTATTACCTTGATCTCAACATGGGGGGTCAGCCTCAATCCAAGGCACATGCTCCACTAAGACATCTCAAGAAGTTTTACAAACATGAACTGTCTGGTGCTGGATGAACCCTATAAGTCCTCTAAGAAAACTACTCATTGTTGTCATTAGTAAATAATAGCTCCAGATAAGCGATGATCATGTTAATGAGTGGATCAACTACAAAGGATAACATGTTGTTGTACATCAGGAAAGTGTGACACATATGTTAAATAAAGGTTTAAACTGATGTTAACTGTTATCAAATCTGGGTTCTTGGGATGGTTAGGGTCTGTAAAACAGAGGCCTTGTTTGTATCTTCCCAAATCTACAGATTCAATTGTATGCCAGTACATAGACTTAATGTTCCCAATTAAACTACCTTTCAATTACTTATTTGTCATGCACATTACACATTCTTTTCCACAGTACGTGCAACTTTGTCACTTTACCGCAATGTCGCTTGACTCAATACTTCATCAAAGACTTAACTAATTGCTGAACTTAATTAACAAAGTAACAGAATACTCAGAGTACTCAGAATATCAACAACGCACGCTACGCCCCACTTCACGCATTCGCCCAGACCACAGTCCTGTGTCGACCACCCTCTGTTTCACATATGCCACTTTTCATGAATAAAAAACGTTACAACGGTTACGCTACGCCCTTTCGATGTGCGTGCGTCCTTTCAGGATTACATTCTGGCGGCTCACACTGGCACACACGGTGGACTCGAACCCAAAATGATAATACAAAATTTAGGATTCATCTATAATGCCCTGTACATACATGGAGCGGGCTAACTTAAAGGTGCAGGCTATTTTCTGCTTCAAGGAATCTAACATATCTTTCAAAATTTGGGGCTCAACTAAATGCGCATCAGTTCTAATCGAACTGGCAGCGACCACCTGACTTATTAATTACTCAGCTTGAGTCTGCAGGAAGGCTTCTTGTAATTAAAAAACATTTGCGAGAGCAGCATCTCTGTGCAACTTTATTTCTACAATTTTGGCATCTATCCTGGATAAACGTTTAGCCTGGATGCCTAAATATTTTTCCCTGCGTTCGACTTCTTCAGACTGGAACTACATCGTCTTGTAGAAATCTTGTCATTCCTTCTTAATGGCTTCAATCTCCTTCTTTAATTGGATGTTCTGGCCAATCTCTTCTTCCAAAGCATAACTTTTCTAGAATAATTCTTCAGAAACTGTCTTTCAGTCCGTTGTCATTTGCATAGCCAAATCTGCTATTTCCTGACCTTTCTGCTCCACTAGAGCCAGATCTGCACGTGTAGTTTCGAGAAGATTGCCCAATGCGGTCCTGGCATCTTCTTTATCAATCACCGTCTACTTCAATTGATTAATCTCTTCATCACGGGTGGCAATGAGAGCATCTTTCTCGTTCAATTCTGCTTGCATAAGACGAATCCGTTCCTTGAAGGAACTCGCTTTAGCTTTTGCTGTAAGCACTTCTTCATGAAGTGGCGCAATGTCGGCTTCAAGCAGATCCACTTTGGCTTGATACTGCTTCTGAAGGGATTGTTGGGCCACTTGGAGGTGATGGGGAAGATGGGTGGAGAGCTGAATGAGGTAATTGCCAATCTGAGCTAACTGGGCTAATGATTCAGGGATGAGAGAGGTGGAGATGGGCTGAGAAGGGTTAGCAAAAATAGTGGCAGACGATGAGGGAGGGGAATAATCCGATGAGGAGAAGGGAAGGGGATAGGCTGTTGAATGACATGGAGAGGAGGGAAGGCTGGGTGGCAATGGCACCTTGGATGGAGACAGGGGTAAAGGTGGATTTTGAGATGAAGAAAGTAGAGCGAGGGTTGTTACCACAAGTGCCGAAGCATTAGGTTGTGTGGTCTGCTCCTCAGGTTGGGGATTATCGGCAGGCTGTGCAGTTTCCGTGGCCGTATCAAGCACGGACTCCTGAGGATGGGACTCGGGCTACACGACTGTATCAGCAGGTTGAACTTTGTCAACAACGGTATCCGGAAGAGCTTTATCTGGAGGGGAGGATGGGGTAGACAAAATCTGAGCTGATGAGGCCGTATCCTGCACTTGTACGGTGGAGGACGATAGGACCTTACTATGTGAAGGGCTTAGTTTGCGGCGTTTCCTGGGAAAGAATTGCAATAGATCCGCATCGTCATCAATCTTCATCATCTGTGTAGACTCCTTATGTAACAGAAGCGTAGGCATGGGAGGAGGTCACGCGGCCTGAATGGTCGGAAGGAGGAAAGCCAAGAGGTGCAGCAAGCGAGTGTGGGGTATCTAATTCTTGGCTAATTGGCGAGAAACGGCTTGGCATTCCCGATGAATGCGCAAAAAAGAAAGAAGCGAGCTTAACTACTTCTTGTGCTACAATATCAATCATAGAGTAAAATGGGCGAGAGATGCCATAGGTGCGTTTTTGCAGATTCAAGGCAACGACAAGGAACTGGAGCATTGTGCGCTCTGGTTCGGGATGACACAAAATGGCAAACTTATTAGACGAGTGCCTGGGAAAGAGTTCCTTCATTGTCGACATGGGAAGGAGAGGTCCATCCACCAAACCCTCTTGAGGGAGATGGAAGCCTTCAACGATGGTATTAAAGGTTACTACAACACGGGGCTTAAGGCAAGCTAACGGCCAGCATTGTTCTCTAGCAGGCGTAGCAGCAATGGTAGAGATTATCTACACAAAGAATGGATGACACTCCACTGAATGCCAAGGCAATTCAGCGAAGGCCAGGATGCCACGCACACACAGATACTCGCTCACTTCCGGAGCGAGGCCAGATCGGAAGGTGACAATATTTGCTAGAGCTTCCATGGTGTAGACAAAAACGCAGAAAGACACAATAACATAGAGTTCACAAGCACACAAGGACGCAATAGCGAAAAACAACGTGAAGAACAAGATTAAGTAGAAACACTGAAGGAATAGATGAGGAGATACATAATCATCACGTAGCATTGGAAAGATACAGACATAATGGCGACATGCACGCATTAACATAATCGAAGACACAGAAGGTGGATAGTAATCATGGTTAGGTAAGAAAACGGAAGGATTACAGTCATTCAGTCAACCAGAATTACGCAAAAAGGAAAGGAACATCGAGTCTGCACAGTGAGAAAAAAAAGGTGAAAAGTAAAAATACCCGTCAAGCAATATGAGGACGAAGATGGTAGATAATAGGGATGAAGCTTCGATCCATTGATCGCCTTAGGGGGAAGGGTATGAGTTAAGGTGGATAACCCGAAAGTCACTGGTCCCTTTTGTTCGCAATACGGTAGGGACCGAACCAACGCAATTTGAAATTTCCTGTGGATCTATTAGATTTAGCGTTATAAAAAAGCATTAATTGGTTTATCATAAAAGCAAGGGTTTTAAGGAAACGATCGTGAGTTCTTGCTTGTCTGAGCTGAACTTCCTACAGCACTAGAAAACTTTCAAGGCACTGTTCATCCAGACATCGTAAAGCATCCAATCGGAAAAGGAATGATTCTTTCGGTAGTAATTTCTGCTCTAATGCCACTCGCAGACTGTGAACCACCAGTTCCATAGGGGCAATCGCCTCCAAACCATATGCCAACTTGAAGGGAGTTGTTCCGATCACCACTTTATATGTTGTAAGGTAAGCCCATAATACTGCAGGTAGGAATTGATCCCATCTTTCCAGGAAATCCAAGACCAATTTCTTTAAGATGTTCAACAGAGATTTGTTTGTGCTCTCGGCGAGGCCATTCGCTCGCGGGTAGTAGGGGGAACTGAACTTATGCACAATCTGGAAGGTGTGAGTAAGCACTTGCATTAATGTGTTAGCAAAGTGCATACCTTGATTATTCATAATCTCCAAGGGTAAACCATAGCATGGAAAAATATATTTCATCAAACATTTAGTGACCGCAGCAGCTGTGGTTGACCGTAGAGCCCAAGCTTTGGCCCACCGAGTTGCATAATCTGTGCAGGTAAGAATATATCAGTTACTGGTGATGGAGAGTGTTAATCTCCAAAAGAACAAGCTATCCTTGATGTTAGACCACTTCTATATCAAGAATAACTTTAAACTCCAACCAATTTTGGAAGACAAGCACCAAACTATCAAAAATCTAGGTAACTGTGAAGAAATTCATTTCACAGAAAAATCTGCTGCACATTATTGACTCATTGATTGATCATTTGTGTAAAGTTTCTGATGAAACTTTGTACGATGTGTCATCTAGAGTTTTCGCACCTCCTCCAAGTTAAAACACTTCAAAAGCTTAATTAAATTATGAGAAATGTTTCAAACAATCTACCTATGTCTGAAACTGCCTTCTTGTAGAGTCGACTTTGACACTTGCAACTTCTAACACATGGTTCTCCCAAACTAGAACCCTTTTAAGCGAATGCTTTTAGCCATAGATGGATTACCTTCAAAATTAGATTTTGACTCCTGATTTGTGCAAACTTTACACTTTGCACTAAGAACTGACCATTACTTTGACCATCAAAATTGCGCCTGTTTTAGAAGACACTCAATACTTTCTCACATATGAATGTTCCTACACAAAATTCTCTCAGCTTGTTTGCAATTGGACTCTCAAACTTTAACCATAGATAGATTAACTATGGAATTAGATGTGTACAAAAAGATTTCTGATAAAATCAAACACAGAAGGAGAACTAGAGAAAAGATTGACGCGCAATTCTCTGAACATTCTTTCTATTCAACTTTTCATACATCTGATGGATGATACATTTACTACACATCATCTATTCATCTATATTTCATCTCTCTCTCCTAATACGATCATATACTTGTGTGTATATATATATATATATATATATACATATGAGTGTTGATTCATCATTACGTCAAGTATATTGAAGTATTTACAAAACTCATGTACATATGTTTGAAGAACTTTGCTTCCTGAATCTTCACTTTACTTCATGAAGTTGAACTTCAATCTTTTCTTCATATCTTCACTTCTAGACTTCATATAATCACCAATTGTTGATTGTCCTAATCCAACAGCTCCCCCTCAATCATCAATTGTGATTACCTGCATCTTCTTTATTCCTGCCATATCTTTAAACCTCTGCAACTTTGGTCCATCTAAACTCTTTGTCATCATATCTGCAAGTTGATCTTTTGTAGGAGTATGCATAACTTCTATTTCTTTATCAACAACCTTCTCTCTCAAAAAATGATACTGAATCTCAATATGTTTAGTTCTAGCATGGAATACAGGATTTGCTGCCAAATATAAAGAACTCATATTGTCTCCACAAATGATAGGAGTACTCTAAACAATATCAAAACTCTTCATAAGAGTCTTTAACCATATTACTTCCTTTGCAGCTTCTACCATGTCTTTGTATTCTGCTTCTGTAGATGATAAAGCAACTATATGTTGCTTCTTAGAACACCATGAAATTAACTTATCTCCCACATAACACAAATATCCATGTGTTGATCTTCTATCATCAGAATTACCTGCCCAATCTGCATCACTGTATATCTTGACTCTTGTATCTGAAGTAAATCCATAATACAAACCTTCTTTAAGTGTGCCCTACCTAAGTACTCTTTGTCCTGCAATCCAATGTTCCTTTCTAGGACAATGCATGAATTGAGATAGATCTCCAACTGCATATGATAAATCAGGTCTTGTTAATGTAGCATAAATCAGGCTACCCACCAAACTCTGATAAAGTTTCATATCTTTTAATTCTTCTCCTCCATATCTACTCAGTCTATGATTCACCTCCATTGGAGTTGGTGCTATCCTGCAATCTTCCATTCTAAACTTGGTTAGTAAATTTTTTAGATACCTTTCTTGAGTTACATATACTCCATGTTGAGTATATGAAATCTCCATTCCCAAAAAGAATGACAAATTTCCCAAATCACTGATTTTGAACTCTTTCTCCATCTGCTTCTTAATCATGTGTATACCTTTGTCATCTGTTCCTGTAAGTATTATGTCATCAACATAAATACAAACATAAATAAATCCATCCTCACTTGCTTTAACTAGCAAGCTACTATCTGCCTTTGATGCTTGAAATCCAAGTCCCTTTAAGAACTTTACAAGCCTATAATTCCATGCCCTTGGGGCCTGCTTCAACCCATACAGAGCTCTCTTGAGCTTACACACATAATTTGGATACACTTGATCTTTGAAACCATTTGGTTGTTCCATATAAACTTCATCTGAAATATAACCATTCAAAAAAGCATTCTTCACATCTAATTGACACAATTTCCAACCTTTGCAAGTAGCAATTGCTATGAGAGTCCTTATGGTTGTCATCTTTGCAATAGGACTATAAGTTTCATCATAGTCCACACCATATGTCTGTGCATATCCCTTTACAACAAGCCTGGCTTTGTACCTAGATATACTTCCATATGCAAACCTTTTTGTTTTATAGACCCATTCACACCCAATGATCTTCTGACTATTTGTTTTAGGAACCACATCCCAAGTCTCATTTTCCATCAATGCATCATATTCCTCTTGCATAGCTTTTTCCCAATTCTTCTTCCCTTTGGCTTCATCATATGTGGATGGATCTTCATCTGCTTTTAACATGTAAGCATAATCTTTAGTAGTCAAGAATGAAGTATCATAGCTATACCTTGTAGGTTGCCATTTGTGCCTAGATGACCTTCTGAGTTCTTCACTTCTTGAAGTTTCTGGTTCATCACATTCTAGATCAAACCTTGGCACATCTTCAACTTCATTCTGTACTTCATTGATCTCCTCTTCATCAAATATCTGAACCTTTGATTTAATTTTTTTTTAATTCACAACTTCTTCAACATCTGCATAAACATTAAGTGTTCCTGCATACCAAGTACCTTGCTCATCAAATGTAACATCCTTAGACACAAGAAATTGCTTTGTGGATGGACTCCACAACCTATAACCCATCTGCTTGTCATCATAGCCAATGAATACATACTTCTCTGCTTTAGGTTCCAATTTATGCCTCAATTGAGATGGCACATATGCATATGCCAAGCATCCAAATATTTTACAATGATCCAAGGTAGGTCTCTTACCCCACCAAGCTTCATATGGTGTCATTCCCTTCAAAGATTTAGATTGTAACCTATTGACCAAATATGTAGGTGTATTTACAGCCTAAGCCCACAAATAATTAGGACAATTTTTATCCTTCATCATTGATCTTGCAAACTCAACAAGAGTTCTATTTCTTCTCTCTGCTACCCCATTTTGTTGAGGAGAGTACCTGCAAGTAACCTCTCTCTTTATACCTGCATTCCACAAATAATCACTGAACTCATTAGAAAAATACTCTTCCCCTCCATCTGACCTTAGTCTCTTCAACTTTTGACCTGTAATTCTTTCTGCATATGCATGATAGTGTTTGAATGTATTAAACACTTCTGACTTGTCTTTGATCACAGAGATTGTGATCCACCTGGTCGCATCATCAACATATATGACATAATATCTTGAACCATTTATACTCAAATCCTTTGAAGGACCCCACAGATCTATATGTACCAATTCAAGTCTTTCTGAATACATAAAACCATGCTTATTATATGGTTGCTTATGAGCCTTACCTTACTGACATGCTTCATATCTTTATGTCATGTGTTGACCTGCAACATTAGGCAATCCAAGTACTGAACCATTGTTAACCATTTCTTTGATACCTCTTTCATTAAAGTGTCCAAGTCTTTTATGCCAAAGATCCAATTCAGACACCTTTTGCTCTCCATATATGAACATAGCATGTCCAATATTACCTTGTATCTTTAGTGTGAAGAGCCTTCCTTCCTTCTTCCCTGTAACAATTTGTTTATACCCTTGACTAGGGTCTTCAACATAAACTCTATCATTAGTGAATCTTACCTCATATCCTTTTTCCACAATTTGTCCTACACTAATTAAATTCTTTGGAATTGTAGGAACATACAGAACCTTACTCAAGAGAGTACTTCCATATTTGGCTTTAACTGAACAAATTGACTTTACTTTGTGCTTTGTATTATCACTTGTTTGAACTGTGTGATTGATTGCCTTATGATCTAGATTAGTCATCAAAGCAATATTTCCACTCAGATGATTGCTACATCCTGAGTCAATATAAAATACTCTCATGTCTTCATGTGAGGCTTCACATGTTGCATTCATAATAAGAGTTGAATCTTCTTTCTTATCTGATGCATAATTATAGTAGGTGTTATTGTAGGATTGATTTTGGAAGTTTCTTCCTCCACTTCTTGCAAAAGAATTCCTACCACCTCTACCTCTAAAGTTTCCTCTCTGATATCTGCCACCTCTTCCTCTTTGATTAAAGTTCTGATTAAAATTACCATTGCTTTGATTATTATGCCAACAATCATGAGATAGATGATTGGTCTTACCACATATCCAACAAGCTCTGACATTATCTTTGTTATTTCTGCCTCTTCCTCTACTTCTGCCACTTCCTCTTCCTCTTAGGAAGTTTAATTGACTTGGAGTACCTTCATCTTCAACTGATTGTTGCTTTCCTTTGCTAGGTTTCTTCTTATCTTTAGAATACATTGCATGACATGCACTCTTATCAACATCTCCTTTGATATCATTCTCAAAAGTTAGCATATGTCCTAACAATTGATTCAAATCAGGAGTGAAATGATCTAATGAAAGTTTTGTAAACAAAATAAAAGGCTTCCACTTCTCATCTCCTCTTAGTCCTGTGAGAATTTGTCTTACCAACTTATCTTCTTCAATATCTTCATCAATTGCACCTAAAGAATCTGCAATGTCTTTCATCTTTGTCACATAATCAAATATTGATTGTGAAGCCTTCTTCTTAAATGTAGTAAACTCTGCCCATAATGAAGCTTTCCTTGATTTGGTTGTATTCTGAAAATGCTCTTCCAAAGCATTCCATATGTCACTTGCACTTTCAAGTCCTGTGATATGAGGAAGCAAATAATCATTCACTGCCATGTAGATTATGCTCCTTGCTTGAGCATCCTTCTTCATCCAAATCTTTATATCTGCAAGCTCTTCCCTAGTTGGAACACTAGGATCTTTGAACTCTGGTTTTTCTTCCTCTCCCATGATGTATCCCATCAGATCTTTGCTCATAAGATGAGCTTCCATTCTCATAAACCAAGCTGGATAGTTCTCTCTATCCAACTTCTCAATTTGGAGACTATCTCCCATCCTTTCTTCACCTGTACTATCAAATCTTTAATCCTTATAAGGAATAAATGTACCTTAGCTTTGAATGTTGCTCCTTCTGATCCTTTTGATAGCCTTTATGTGTCTTCCTTCAGTCTTTCTTTCACACTTTATCCTTTTGATCCTTCAAGATGTGAAATTTGTATGTCTGCAGCAGTCGGGGTCTTCTTTTCCTCAATCTGATAACTCCTGCTCTGATACCACTGATGGAGAGTGTTAATCTCCAAAAGAACAAGCTATCCTGTTAGACCATTTCTATATCAAGAATAACTTTAAACTCCAACCAATTTTGGAAGACAAGCACCAAACTATCAAGAATTTAGCTAACTGTGAAGAAATTCATTTCACAGAAAAGTCTGCTGCACATTATTGACTCATTGATTGATCATTTGTGTAAAGTTTCTGATGAAACTTTGTAGGATGTGTTGCCTAGAGTTTTCGCACCTCCTCCAAGTTAAAACACTTCAAGAGCTTAAGTAAATTATGAGAAATGTTTCAAACAATCTACCTATGTCTGAAACTGCCTTCTTGTAGAGTCGACTTTGACACCTGCAACTTCTAACACATGGTTCTCCCAAACTAGAACCCGTTTAAGCAAATGCTTTTAGCCATAGATGTCTTACCTTCCAACTGAGATTTTTACTCCTGATTTGTGCAAAACTTTACACTGTGCACTGAGAACTGACCATTTCTTTGACCATCGAAATTGCACCTGTTTTAGAAGACACTCAATACTTTCTCACATATGAATGTTCCTACACAAAATTCTCTCAGCCTGTTTGCAATTGGACTCTCAAACTTTAACCATAGATAGATTAACTATGGAATTAGATGTGCACAAAAGGATTTTTGATAAAATCAAACATAGAAGGAGAACTAGAGAAAAGATCGACGCGCAATTCTTTGAACATTCTTTCTATTCAACTTTTCATACATCTGATGGATGATACATTTACTAAACATCATCTATTCATCTATATTTTATCTCTCTCTCCTAATACAATCATATACTCGCATATATATATACATATGAGTGTTGATTCGTCATTACTTCAAGTATATTGAAGTATTTACAAAACTAATGTACATATGTTTGAAGAACTTTGCTTCCTGAATCTTCACTTTACTTCATGAAGTTGAACTTCAATCTTTTCTTCATATCTTCACTTCTAGACTTCATATAATCACCAATTGTTGATTGTCCTGCTCCAACGACTGGTAAGTGTCGTAGGAGGTGTAATTAGGCCGATAAAATCCAAGCCCCATTTCTGAAAGGGTTCGAGAGGTAAAACTGGTTGGAGCAAAAAGAAATGTCTTGGTAAAGGTTGACCCGAACGCTGACACTCATCGCACTTTCGCACATACTTGGTCACATCATGGTACATAGTCGGCCACCATAAGCCACTCTGCTAAATTTTCAAGTGGGTCAAGTAAACCGCAAAATGACCTCTAGCTGGGGCAAAATGAGCCATTGCGATTATGAAAGCAGTTTCGTGTGGTGGAACACATCTTAGCAGCACTCTCGAGTGATCTATATAATATAAGTGCCCTACAATTAGCCGAAATCATTGACTATACATAGCCAGCTTTCGTCGAGCAGCAAGAGAGGTCGTATCGGGAGGACATCCACTGGTCAAGAAAAACATCAAAGTGTCATAATAGGAGGATTTTATCAACAATTCTTGCTGATCATCCTATACCATCTCGGTTGCATAGATAGCAGATGTAGTATCATCAAGTCCTTCCGAAAGTTCACTGGAATCTAACCGAGATAAAAAGTCAGCAAGCACGTGTGCGGACCTCAGTCGATGTACTATTGAATAATCAAACTCTTGGAGCAACAATACCCATCTGGCTAACCATCCTCCCAGATGCTCTTGACGAACAAGGTACACCAAGGCTTCATGATCGACATGAAAGGTGAAACGACATCTTAGTAAATAATGTCGAAATTTCTTCACCGAATACACTAATCCGAGACATTCATGTTCGGTGACTGAATGATTGCACTCTGCCTGAGCTAATCTGCGACTCGCATAATACACTAGACGGAACCGTTTCTCTATTTGCTGCATCAGCACACTGCCAATTGCAATGTCGGATGCATCCACAAAGACGTGAAATGGGAGTTCCCAATTTGGCGCTTGTAAAATAGGTGCCTGCATTAACAGTGATTTCAATCGATTGAAAGACAACTGACAGGCTTCAGTCCATTCAAACTAGCGAGGAGTACTGGTTATCAGTCGATTGAGGGGCATGGCCAGATGAGCAAGCCACTGCAAATGTCACCCATGCCACCGGATTTATCCCAAGAAGCGCATCACTTCTTTGGGTGTAGGAATTCTTAACGTAGATACAAATCGCTCCGGGTAGGGGTTAAAATTACGACCAATCGGTTAACAGTTGAGTGCTCTACTGTTGAGCTACCGGGGAAAGTGGTAAGAGAAGATGAAGAATTGGAATACTTCGGTCACTTTTTGTTATATAATGGTTTATGTACTTGCCATCTTCTTTTTTTTCCTACTCGAGCCCTCCACATCTAAGTACATGCACCAACGATCAACACATGTACAGAGAAGGGGGGTGGTGTGTTGAAAGTTGTTCCAAAAGCCGAATCTATTATCATCAACTTGTTATGCATTTACCATTTACGTTTACCGTTATAGTAAACTAAGTGCTTTCCCTTTAGGTTAAGTTAATACCATTACGCTAAAGTGTTTTCTTTAGTGCATTCCCTTTAGGTAAACACTTAAGCCTATAGGGTTTCTTTATCACTATTACCTAAAGGGGTGAAGCTAATTGCAAGACCTATGCGGTCTTCACATAGCACCTTTAGTGGCGTATTGGCTAAGCATGATTTCCTAACCGACGGGGATCCTATTGGTTTTATGTGCTAGTCTTCTTTAGCACTTGGTTTACTTTAGAGCTGGAGGGAAGTCCAGGTTGGCCTTGTGCGTTCGCTTCACCCCTTAACAAGAAACATTTTCTTTAGCACCTTTCTTAGGAGCTTAGCATTTCCCCTTAATGGGAAACATTTTCTTTTGGAAGTGAGTGAACACCTCACTCTCCTCTTTCATGAAATATAACCATACTTTCCATGCATGGTCATCAATGAAAGTAACATAAGACCTACAACCGCCCATAGATGTGGTCTTTGTAGGATCCCAAACATGTGTATGTACTATTTCTAGCACATTCTCACTAACATGCTTGTCATGTGGAAATAATGCTCTTGACTTTTTACCAAAGTGGGATGCTCAACATACCTCTTGCATCTCTACAACCTTGTAATTTGGTAGTCCATTGACAATCTCCTTTGCTTGCATTAATTTTAACCTCTACAAGTTTGCATGTCTAATTCGTTTGTGTTAGATCTCTATATCAGCAATATTTCTTTCACCTTTTGCAAACATGGCTCCATTCATTTTAGGAATTTTCACATTTAAGGTGAACATCCTACCCACTTTGTTTCTTTTGGCAATCAATGTTCCATCATGTTTGTACTATTCTACATATAACCCATCAGCATTAAAGCTGACTTGTAATCCCTAGTCAACCATTTGTCCAACAGAAACTAGAATCTTTGTTATATTTGGAACATGTAGCATATCCGCAAGATGTTATACCTTCCCATCCTCCATAGACAGTGCTATGTTTCCTATATTCTCTATAGGATGTTATGTATCATCACTTGTTTCAACATATCTAGGAAGAAGTAATTTTTGTTGACTACTAAACCATTCCGCATGATTGCTCATGTGATTTGAAGCACTGAAATCGACATATGAGACATTACTATTCAATTTTGAAACAGTCATAGACATCATATTCATCATCTGATGTTGGACCATGAATAGCTTCTTTGAATCATCAACACTTGTAAATGCATAGTTGTTTTGTTGCCTTCTATTATTCTGATTCTTCAACCTGTAATCTCATTCAAAGTGTCTGAGTTTACCACAATTCCAGTATCCTTTACTGTCACTACCTGGATCATTTCTTTTGAAATTTATGTGGCCTCTTTGGCTTCCCTACCTTGAAATTGTCCTGTACCTCCTACGTGATTTTGTTGTTGATCTTGGTTTGGTTATTGTTTCCTCTTCCACTTTCGAAGCCTCAACCTTTGCCTCTTCCTCTTCTAGAGTAGAATATTTTCTCAGAACTAGGTTTTCCTTGGGAGTTTGAATCCTTACCAAGATTCTTTTCTTCAATAATCAGCATGGACACCACATCGCCAAAATTTGGAATATATACCCTAATATTGGTGGAAAAGTCATCCTCTTCCCTACATCTCTAGTACATTATTTGTATTAAACTTGGCTTTCCCAATAAATGTGCCACAAACTAGGATGAATTCTCGCACATATTAAATGCCTCTAGAGGGAAAAAGGCTTTGAAAGCAAGGATGGCCGCTAAACTAAACAAGCTAAGGTAGACTCAATGGTCCTCGTCTCAATGGGAATATAGATTTCGTATTCTTTGGGCCTTTGGCCTTATTCACAAAGAGGCCTCATGCAACATAGCATTTGGTGTGGAAGCAAGGTTAATAGACTCGTCAAGAATCGATAGCAACAAGTTCTCTATCCATTTTACAAGCGAGATGAAATGATTGCACATCATTTCGTGGATTTCAACCATGCTAGCATTTATTGGAAATGGCTTCATGTGTGATGGCCCCCATGGAAGTCGAAACCCTTCCAATGGAGGAGGATCCTCCTAGCAGAGAACTCCATTTCTGACCCCTTATGTGAAACATTGTTAGAAGTAGAATTCTTTATATCATTTGGAGAGAAAGGATCTCACTAATGTTCAAGTATGCAAGACATTGTTTTTTAGCACTTTCAATGCCTTGACTAATCACCTTCTCCGGCAAGAACAAGATTCCAAAGTTGTGCGAATTTCCTTGAAGAATTTCATTAGGGTCTTAGCCAACATCCTTGGAGGGAGGAAAAGCAATGCGCAATCATGCACTACTGGATGAGCAATGAGGGAATACTCTCATATTTGAAGTGAAGCTAGATTTGAAGGATACTTATACTATGGTACCATGTTTTTTACTTTTTTCATAGTTCTAGTGAAGAAGAAGATGTTTGTGGTAATGGTATACTTTTAGGTTAATAGACATCAAGAAACTGTTGTGGAGGATTACATGTTGTTCTCCCATTTCTATCCCATCTCAGTTGAGGTTATCTAAGATGAAGGCCTCTAATTATAGCTATGATGATGATATCTACCAAGTTTCCAATTACAGAAACATGAATATTGTATAAGTATTCTCTTGCCTATTATGGACTGAGTTTGGTGCCTCCCCCCCATAGTATGTCGGTGTGAGGACCTATTTTGTATCCCCCAACCTTGATTCTCGATATTGGTCATACATTATGTATCCCTACTTGTCGTGTTGTTTGAAGGGTACAATCTTGTATATTCAATGTTTTTTAATTCAATTCCGCTTTTAAAAGAAATTCCATAGTGGTTTTAGTGCACCAATTGCAAGTTATAATAGCCCATTAGAGTTTCCAAAAAGAAAATAGTAGGTCCAAAGTAGGTTTGAGCTGCAAGAACACTTCTATTCTTACCTACCATCACTTCTCTTCACTTGGTATCAGAGCATCTATGACTTTTTGGACAAAATGGGTGATGGATTCCCATCAACTATTGAAAATCCAACATGGTCCATGAGGATGGAAGCTTGTTTTCAAAAGAATGTCAACCATAAGGACAAAAGCTCAACTAACATATGATTAAGAAGAAATGTTGGTTACATTGTGCTCAAAGGATCCATTGGCAAGGACATATATGTTGAACTCTATCTCATGTTTTCTTGTCCTTAGCTCTGTAGAACATCTCAATATATTTGCAGGACTCAATATATATGCAGGACTCAATATATATGCAGGACTCAATATATATTTGTAGAACATCTCACAAACGCAATAGAGAGTCCATCAGATCTTTGAGCGACATGTTTACAACATATGATTTCTCAACGAAGCAAAAAGCCATCTGCTACATTCCCTTTTACGTCATTTTGGACTATTGAAGTGAATAAGATCATTAATATCATTTCTTTTTTTATTTATTCTCAATATCATTACTTATATATATATATATATATATATATATATATATATATATATATATATATATATATATATATATATATATATACCTTTTCAGAACGGCATTCAAGTTGTTCTTGTCATTAATTGCATTTACTTCTTTATTTTCACTTTCCGTGGAACTTTGGAAGGGTATTAAACATCGTCTCCCTTTGGTACATCGAGAACGTGTGTTGAAAAGGTTCTTATAAACCACGTGCTGCATAACAGCCCAAAAGGCTATCTCTTGTGTCATTATTTCAAGGAGTGATAGAGGCTTCCTACTTTTTTTTAAATGGAGGTTCGGCAGAAGCTTACTCCCCCAGACTTTAACTTTGAAATTGCAACTGTACAAGGAAGGGCATAGTACCCATGGGACCCCCCTTATCCCACAAGAACAGGGGTTTACAAGACTGGTTTAAACGGCGGTCAACACTACCGCAGGGATAGACAACGGTGGCACTCAGCCACAATGCTGAGGCTTCCTACTTGCCCCTGGAAAAGTACAAGTTCATAAATGAGTAAAGGCTCTTTGCCAAACTAGCTTTTTCAACCACTCTCTCACTAGCATCTTGAAATAAGGCCATACCACACAAGCATCCTTGATCTTTTCATATCCCTTGGCCTTCTATCAATTAGCATCATGTGCCCTCACATCCTCCCATTCATTCCCATAAGCTCCTTTTCACTCTCTTGCTCTTATAGATATTTTTCACACACCTTTAGTAGACTTGTCTTCGGCAACCATTTAATAAATTCATGAGCCTTATCGCTTCTTTTCAGAGGAAATACAAGTAATTTACTCTTGTAGATTGTTTCTCTTATGCAAGGGAAGAAAGAAGAAGGAGAGAGATTCTATGCAAGGAAAGAGATAATCATTATGTTGTTAGTTACCATTGTTTCTATGTCGTGCCACTATGCGGTACTCTTTTCTCTTGCTACTTCTATTATCATCAATTCTTAGACTATTTTCAACTTCCTTTGGGCATGTTCCCTTTGGTTTTATCTCAATTTTAATGTTGAAATGTTCTAGACCTATGTTTTTAAAGATATTTGGTGTTCTCTAGCAACTGAGTCATGCCTTGATTGGTGCCTACAAGGACTCTTCAAGCTTTGATCTTAATACAACTAGTCTTTTGTTCACAGTAAATGCTTAGTGTTGTATCGAGAGTCAATGTGCTATATCATGTGCATCTTCTATTTCATTACGCGCATTTCATGTATTTGTCACATGTTTAGTGCTTGTTATGCTATTCATTGTTGATATTTTTAGATAGGGATGTGTGTGAACAATCCAAGGACTACTAGGGCACTTTTTTCCCTTTATAGGAGTTTTTTCCCCCTCTGCTATTATATATGCATTGATAGTTCTGTCTATCAAACATGCCATTATCCCTCATATTGGCTCCTTCAAGTTAGCAAGGGATGCTTGGGATACTCTTACAACATTATACCAAGAAAGAAATGATGCTGCTATTGCTTACCTTCAAAAATAGTTAGAGAGCAACCATACAAATGGAGGAGATTCTATGGATAGATTTTTTACAAAGATCAAAGATTTGAAGGAGCATTTCATTTTTGCTAATGAGATCTTACTAGATAGTTCACTTGTATAGACTATTCTTCACCATCTTCTAGATTCATATAAGAGTTTTCCTTCTACTCTTCGATTGATGATGAAAGGAAATCCAAATGCCTAAAAATTTGAGGATTTATTCTTTGTTTTGTTACAAGATGATCAGTCTAGGGTAGAACATCTCAATTATGTGTGTTGTAGATCAAGCTTTCTTAGCTACTTATAAGGGAAAAGGTAAATGGAGCTCATCTACAAGTAAGTAGAAATATAGTTATCTTGCACAATCAAAGAATGAAGACAAAGATGACAAAAAAATAAAAAATTAGAAACATTTTTGCAAGTACTCTAACGTAAGTGATCATGTCATGAAGAGCTATTCTAAGATATCCTCGGAGTAGAAATATGAGCTACTAAGGCCGCACACGGTACTCCGCACAGAGACTGTAGAATACACAGAAAACACAATACACTGGGAGCACGAAGACAGACTTTCTTAGGTCTTACCAATGTGATCGAACTTATTGTCTATGGCTGACCAGGCCACTATATGTTTTATTAAAGAACATATACAATGGTGATGCACCACAATGCCCTCTCCTTCTTGCAAGCTCCACAGCGATATCCTTGGAGTAGAAATCGGAGCTCCTAAGGCGGCACACGGTACTCCGCACAGAGACTGCAGAATACATAGAAAACACAATACATAGGGAGTAGGAAGACATACGTTCTTAGGTCTTACAAATGCGGTCGAACTTAGAGTCTGTGGCTGACTAAGCCACTATATGTTTTATCAAAAAACATATACAAAGAAGTTTCTAGTGGCCATTTGGCCTTTCACATGGACACTAATAGTAACAATCTCCCACTAAAGGCCAATATGGTCAAAGTAACTATGGGAGAAAAATAAAGAATGATAAAGCGTACGAGAGTGTAAGTATACAAAGTATCCCTCCCACTTGATGGGCATGTTACACAATATACAAGTGACTGTGTAAGATCATGAATCAAGTAACCCCCGTCAAGTGACAGTAGTGTCGAAAGCTATCCTGTGGTAGAGCTTTCGTCAAAGCATCTGCAGCATTATCTCAAGTGTGAATCTTCTCAAGAATAATGCATTTAGTGGCTAAGCAATCTCTAATGAAGTGATACCTCACCTCAATGTGCTTGGTCTTTGCATGATAGACCGGATTCTTGCCAAAGCAATGGCACTCTGACTGTCACTAAGCAAACAAGGTACATGCTGATGTAAACCCATATCACAAGCAAGACGAGAAAGCCACAATGCTTCCTTCCATGCCTCACTTGCAGGAACATACTCTACTTCTATGGTGGAAACAACTGTACATTCTTGAAGACGAGATCTCCAAGAGATAGCACCTCAAGCAAAATGAAAAATGTACCCTGATGTAGACTTATGATTTTCTACACAACCAGCATAGTCAGAATCTGTGTAACCAATAATAGATGCTTTCCCTCTACCTAAGCATAGACACTTTTCCTTACTGCCACTGAGATATCTCAAAATCATCTTGACCGCTTCCCAATGTTTCTTGCCAGGATTAGACATATGTCTGCTCACAACTCCCACTGCAAATGCAATGTCTGGTCTCGTAGCTACCATAGCATACATGAGACTAGCAACGACAGACTCATAGGGAATTTTGGTCATGAATTCCTTTTCCTCATCTGATTTGGGGCAATCATCCTTGCTGAATTTCGCATATGTGGGTAAAGGTGTACCCAATGCTTTTCCACCGTGCATATTGAACATGTGAAGTACTTTGGATATGTACTCACTTTGAGACAAATAATTTAATTCATGATTATATCTTTGCTCCAGCAATAATTATCATAGAATGGAAACTAAGGATGATCACTACAAGAAGACACAACGTAATATCTATTGCGTCAAAGGAAAAATGTGATACGTGGAGATTTAATGGTTTCTGAGGAATCACAAGATTATTTTGATCAAGCATTCAAGGAGAGGTACAAGTTTTTGATGAAGAATAAGTCGAACCACTAGAAAAACGTTTCCATGGAAGAGCATGATACCATATAGTAGAAGAGGTTTCCCACGGACAACACTTTTGCACCTCTTCTTCTAAGCAGACACCATTGGAATACATACGAACATCATTAGTAGGTCCATGAGATGAGATCATTAACATCATTAGTAGGTCCATGAGATGAGATCATTTGTACAGAACAAGAAGGAATGCATATTTCCATAAGTCATCTTTCCTTCTCTCGAACTGATTTAAGATGTGTTGCACATAAAAAAGAAACAAGGGCATCACTATTGAACATAGAAGAAACTGTGGAGAATATAAGAAATCAATAAAAAGAAACAATGCAAAGGACGCATGGCCAAGTTGAAAAGGAATTGATTTAAAGAGGTCCATCACTCCTCTTGCAACCAATGACACAACGAAGGTGCCTTGCAAAATCAAACAAAAGGGGCCAAAAAAAATATGTAAAGAGATTACAAGAAGGACAAAAGAAAGGCAATAAACATATTGGTGATAGAAAGGAACCATAGTGGTTCAAGAAGATGAAGGATATGTGAATATAGAACCTTCACCAACTTATGAAGAACAAGTAACAATATAGTTTGACACTAATGAAGGAAGCATAGGAGGCATAGTACATTTGGAAATACTAGTGACCCTTCCCAATCCATAATTTTTTGATACACAATATATAGATACAATGGATATTTAATGACCACCACTGCCATCCCCAGTTCACTTGTATGGTTTCAAATTCATGCTATCAACCTTGATCATTACTAAAGATCAAGGTGTTGAAGAAGTCACTTAAAGGAACACAAGTTGAAATGCAAATCTCATCCACTGCAACGTCCACATCAACAATAGACTCCAAGAAGTGGAGAGGCACATGGACGATAGTCAATCACCATCTCTACCATCAAAGCTTGAGGTGAGCTAGCATTACTTCAAAAAATGGAAACTACTACTAGTACAAGATATAATCAAGAATTGGTAATTCTGAATCAAGGATATTATGTAAGGTATCATCCAAAAATTATGCACTGAAATTGATTAACATGTAATTGATTCCAACTTGCTTGACATGGTCCAAGACAAACAACTCAATAGAATTTTTCATCCATATTTTCCACCCTTTATGATAGTCAACACAAATATATTACAAGAATTTGACTTCATAGGTGGTGAATTAATGTGTGGACATAGGGAATACAAAATGCACTACTCCTTGCATTGCCTACTTAGATAACATTGCACAACTTAACGATGTGAGCAGTTCAAGAGTTAAATACTACTCAAGAGAAGCCATAAGAGCATTTAGCAAGGAATGATATAATGGATTCCTTAGAATCACTTCCAATAGACTCAATAAGTTCACTAATTATCACTAAAGAGATACAACATGTACTAAAACAATCATCCACTCGAATGCCCAACCAGGGTTACCCTCTGGCCAACACCTACTAGTGGGTACTTTTTATAAGGGACAAGGAGATGCTTATAGAATACAAGTGGCATGAGTGCTCAAGGTGTACTCAACATAGCCTCACTAGGACTTGGGTTCTTTGATGATGCCATGCCACACTACAAGATGCCCCTTTCTATAACATAAGAAGCTAGCTCTTGATAAGGTTAAGATATTATTTTTTATTGGAGTCTTCATGCTCAAAAGAGTAGTAGTGGCCAAGGGCTCAAGCTGTTACTAACACTTAAAGATGGTTGTTCTAGCCTAGACATTCATGTTTACTTCATGAAGAAGATGTGCATGGTATCGTGAGAAATCCAGTGCAATACTCAAGAATGATGATGATGATGATGAAAAATATGCAACAAAGGATATGGATCACAACCTCCCAACAAGGTCAAAAGCAAATGCCATGAAGCGTCTCACATCCGGTTCAAATGTGGAGGTGATTGCAATGCAGGTGGATTGGGTCCGGTCACGACACATGCATAGTGTATGAATCTAGTGAGTTTTGGAAGGTTTATGTGATCAAAATGTGAAGGTGAAGGTGAAGTTGGATATGGAGAGAAGAGATGTGATGATTTGATTATGGGAAGAGGAATGTATGAATGCAAGATAAATCCATGAACATGATGATGAGAACAAAAGAAAACCATGCACATGAATTGAAGGAAGAATGGTCCAAGAAAGGAGCTTCTTTTACACTTCCAAAATTTAATTCATATTCGTGCGTGCTTGTAGATGGTATGTATGCATGATGAGAACAAAAGAAAATCATACACATGAATTGATTTCAAAAGGAAGAATGGTCCAAGAAAGGAGCTTCTTCTACACTTTCAAAAATTGAAACATATGCATGGGTGTTTGTGGATAGTATGCATGCATGTGGGTCATGATTCATGAATATATAGAAACTTATCCTCACAATCTCAATGGATAATCCTCAATGGTTCAATGCAAGATTAAGGATCCTTCTCACACATAGAAAGAAATAAAAGGAGACATGTAAACACATAAGAGACAAGAAACAAGAGACTTGAATTAAAATAGATTCTCATGAAATAAATTTACATGAGCATTGTGATATATCAAGCTAGGGATTCTAATGGTCAAAGGTAGTCCGCACGACTGTCCCCCCATGAGAGTTCAATTGGATGTCATACCTAAGAGGACATGTTCCACTTCATTGACCCTATATCTTTCTAGGAGCGTAATGTCTATCTAAAGAAGTCTAAGACTCATAAAACCAACTCTAACTCACTCATACACTCCACAAAGGGTGAGCAAAGATAGAGAAACCATTGGGTTTATGAGTCTATCCTAGTTTGGAAGTCTAACTTAAAATTGATTCTAGGAACTATGCTCTTACTAGCGCCCCTTGGATCCTCACATGCTCAACTAAGGGTGATCGCCTCAAGAAAACCATGTGCTAGCAAAGCCCTATGGATGCCTAACAATGATGCTCTAAAAATGTGGAGGGGTGTTTTTATAGTTTTTTGAAGGGCCCTTGGATCTAGAGAAATCAACTCTTAATCCTCGGATTAGCTACTTTCGATTAAAACCATTGGATTCATCGAATGTATGTCTAGGATTGATTCTTCTTATCAAATCTAGGGCAAAAGAGGGAAAAATAGGTGCCTTCATTCTCCACCATTGGATCTAGGGAAGATCTCGACTATCTGATCAATGTTTATATCAATTTGGATAAGATTAACTGCTATTTTTGGAAGAACTTTGCATTATAAATCTTTGGCCATCAAAATAATCTTATCTAATGGAAAACCTCATGGATCCTCCTTGCTTTAAGATTTGGTGCATCTCCACCCTTGAATGTGAGCTCATCTTGACCACACAACATGGTTCAATCATCTTTTGCTGTATGGCAGCCCTTCAAGCCTTCAATTTGCGTAATCTAGAAAGTTATGGGGAGCCAAAAAACTAGATTTTATGCTCTTTGACCCTCTAAATATCCCTTGATGAAGATGAAACTTTGGAGGGCTATGTTTCAAAAGCTCTCCTTTAGGAATATATAGAAAAAACTCCCACCTGAATCTCCCTTATATAAGTTTGACTATGTTTAGAAGTTTACAAGCTAGCATTAAGGTGTCTAGGAAGATGTTGGACCATGAATAGCTTCTCTAAATCATCTGCACTTGTGAATGCATAGTTGTTTTGCTACCTTCTATTATTCTGATTCTTCTACTTGTAATCACATTTAAAGTGTCTGAGTTTACCACAATTCCAGTATCCTTTACTGTCATTACCTGAATCATTTCTTTGGAAATTTCTACGGCCTCTTTGGCTCCCCTACCTTGAAACTGTCCTCTACCTCCTACGTGATTTTGTTGTTGACCTTGGTTTGGTTATCGTTTCCTCTTCCTTTTCCAAAGACTCTACCTTTGCCTCTTCCTCTTCCAAAGTAGAATACTTGCTCAAAACTAAGTTTTCCTTGTGAGTTTGAATCCTTACCAAGATTCTTTCCTTCAATAATCAACATGGACATCACATCAGCAAAATTTGGAATATATACCCTAACATTGGTGGAGAATTCATCCTCTTCACTACATCTCTAGTACATTATTTGTATTAAACTTGGCTTTCCCAATGAATGTGTCACAAACTAGGATGAATTCTCGCAAATATTAACTGCTTCCAAAGGGAAAAAGACTTTGAGAGCAAGGATGTCCACTAAACTAAACAAGCTATGGTAGATTCAATGGTCCTCGTCTCAATGGGAATATAGATTTCGTATTCTTTGGGCCTTTGTCCTTATTCACAAATAGCTCTCATCCAACATAGCATTTGGTTTGGAAGCAAGCTTAATAGACTTGTCAAGAATCGATAGCAACAAGTTCTCTATCCATTTTGCAAGCGACATGAAATGATTGCACATCTTTTCATGGATGTGTGATGGCCCCCGTGGAGGTCGAAACCCTTGAAATGGAGGAGGATCCTCCTAGCAGAGAACTCCATTACTGACCCCTTATGTGAAACATAGAGAACTCCATTACCGACCCCTTATGTGAAACATAGTTAGAAGTAGAATTATTTATAGCATTTGGAGAGAAAGGATCTCACTAATGTTCAAGTATGCAAGACATTGTTTTTTAGCACTTTCAATGCCTTGACGAATCACCTTCTCCGGCAAGAGCAAGATTCCAAAGTTATGCGAATTTCCTTGAAGAATTTCATTAGGGTCCTAGCCAACATCCTTGGATGGAGAAAAAGCGATGGGCAACCATGCACTACTGGATGGACAATGAGGGAATGCTCTCATACTTGAAGTGAAGCTAGATTTTAAGGATACTTATACTATGGGTACCATGTTTTTTACTTTTTTCATAGTTCTAGTGAAGAAGAAGATGTTTGTGGTAATGCTATACTTCTAGCTTAATAGACATGAGCAGAGTGTTGTGCAGGATTACATGTTGTTCTCCCATTTCTGTCCCATCTCAGCTGAGGTTATCGCAGATGAAGGCCCCTAATTATAGCTATGATGATGATATCTACCAAGTTTCCAATTATAGAAACATGAATACTGTATAAGTATTCTCTTGCCTATTATGGACTGAGTTTGGTGCCTTCCCCCCCATAATATGTCGGGCCGAGGAGATATTTTGTATCCCCCAACCTTGATTTTGTATATTGGTCATACATCATGTATCCCTACTTGTCCTCTTGTTTGAAGGGTACAATTTTGTATATTCAATGTTTTTTAATACGATTCCGCTTTTAAAAGAAAATCCATAGTGCTTTTAGTGCGCCAATTGCAAGTTATAATAGCCCATTAGAGTATTAGAGTTTCCAAGAAGAAAATAGTAGGTCCAAAGTAGGTTTGAGCTGTAAGAACACTTCCATTCTTACCTACCATCACTTCTCTTCACTAGTATCAGAGCATCTATGATTTCTTGGACAAAATGGGTGATATATTTTCATCAACTATTGAAAATCCAACATGGTCCATGAGGATGGAAGCTTGTTTTCAAAAGAATGTCAACCATAAGGACAAAAGCTCAACTAACATATGATGAGGAAGAAATGTTGGTTACATTGTGCTCAAAGGATCCATTGGCAAGGACATATATGTTGAACTCTATCTCATGTTTTCTTGTCCTGAGCTACATATGATTAAGAAGAAATGTTGGTTACATTGTGCTCAATGAATCCATTGGCAAAGACATATATGTTGAACTCTATCTCATGTTTTCTTGTCGTTAGCTATTATTTCATTTTGCAGGACTCAATATGGATTTGTAGAACATCTCACAAACGCAACGAAGCAAAAAGATCTTTGAGCGACATGTTTACAACATATGATTTCTCAACGAAGCAAAAAGGCATCTTCTACATTCCCTCTTACATCATTTTGGACTATTGAAGTGAAGAAGATCATTAATATGATTTCTTTTTTTATTTATTTTCAATATCATTACTTACTTTTATATATATATATATATATATATATATATATATATATATATATATATATATATATATATATATACTTTTTCAGAACGCTATTCAAGTTGTTCTTGTCATTAATTGCATTTACCTCTTTATTTTCACTCTTTTTTTAAAGGAAGTTCGGCCTTGGCCTATTCTCCCGGACTTTAATTAAATTAAAGAAGAAAAGTTACATGTGAATGGGATTAGTGCCCCTGGGACCCCTCAAATCCCACAAAGCAGGGCACAAGATCGGTAAGCTAGAGGGCATTACAAATGAGGTGAACAAAAATATCATCTCCCTCATGGGGGACCCATTTGGGTTTCAACTTCTTATCTATGAGGAGATAGATGCAATGGTGTCTAAATGGTGGAGATCTCTTATCTCGGGAGATTCTTTTACCTAGAAGAAACAAGGATTTCTCGATCGACCATTCCTTTGGGGCTTGGCCAAAGTTGACAACACATCGCTCCCTCCAAATCTTCCAAAGAGTCTCGCCTCTGATGGCATTCCACAGCCTTGCTGAGCAGCCAACCGCCTCACCCAACAACGCCTGTTGCCAATTGATTTGCTTCGAGAGCCGCAAAATCCGTGTCACGTGATGCCAGATAACACGGGACTTGGGGCAATCAAAGAAGAGGTGAGCAAGGTCTTCAATGTATCGATGGCACCGCTTGCACCAAGGAGGCACACAACAAATTTTGTTGGCCCTTGCGTTGTACCAAATACCCTTATGCAAAATTTTCCACATGAGAATGGACTTCTTGATCTCAATAAGGGGGTGCCAAATAGACATGAACTTAAGTTCCCATCGAAGTTTCGTCCAAGAAAGGCACCACACCTTGTTAAGAGTGTGATGACCATCTAAGTTTTCTTTGAAGTTGGGAATTGTGGATAGTTTCTTACCATTGCTCCATTTGAGGCCCTCTAGGCATGGAAGATTTTGTCCGCAGAGAAGGCGGTTAGTTGAGTGGTCCCACGCTAAACACCTATTTTGAAGAAGAGTCCATTCTTCGAGGGAGACTCTATGTCTCGGGTCCAAGTCTTCAAACCTGATCCACTGGCCGGCCTCTTGATTCCAGAGCTGTTTCCACTGTTTGAACCCCTTCCGCTTACCCGTTTGGAGGTTCCAAGACTCCACCTCCCTTATGCCACTGATCGGGAACCAGATAGAGTCATTTTGTCTTATCCTAGTAGCGCACTTCCACTCATCACTGATTCTGATGAATTGTTTGGCTTTGTTCCAACTCTTCCATAAGGAACACACGAGGCTAGAGCCTTTAGGGGACACCAGGCGGGAGGAGAACAAAAGCGTGAGGATCCTAATGTCCTTCCAACCGGGAAGACCAACTAAGGTAAGGTCTTTCAAGTTTCTGAAGATCAATTTAGCCCAGGAGGACTCTCTATTGCACCAAGCTCTGATAAACCACTTTGCCGCCAATTTGTCAGCCAACCCAGCGATATCCAAAATACCCAAGCCCCCCGAGTCTTTCGAGCTATTACAAGTTTCCCATTTGATTTTGGGAATCCCCCTCCTATTGGGGTCCCCAGTCCAAAGGAAGTTTCTACAGATCCTTTCCACTTTGGCCAATTCTTTCTCCTTAGGTCTCCAACACGAGATGTAGTAAATAGTCGTAGAAAGCATAAATGTGTTGACAACCATTGCACGCCCTCCCAAGTTAGCTTGCATACCTTTCTTTATTTTCACTTTCCGTGGAACTTTGGAAGGGTATTAAACATCGTCTCCCTTTTGGTACATCGAGAACGTGTGTTGAAAAGGTTCTTATAAACCACGTGCTGCATAATAGCCCAAAAGGCTATCTCTTGTGTCATTATTTCAAGGAGTGATAGAGGCTTCCTACTTGCCCCTGAAAAAGTACAAGCTCATAAATGAGTAAAGGCTCTTTGCGAAACTAGCTTTTTCAACCACTCTCTCACTATAGCATCTTGAAATAAGGCCATACCACAAGTAGCCTTGATCTTTTCATATCCCTTGGCCTTCTATCAATTAGCATCATGTGCCCTCACATCTTCCCATTCATTCCCATAAGCTCGTTTTCACTCTCTTGCTCTTATAGATATTTTTCACACACCTTTAGTAAACTTGTCTTAGGCAACCATTTAATAAATTCATGAGCCTTATTGCTTCCTTTTCAGAGGAAATACAAGTAATTTACTCTTGTAGATTGTTTCTCTTATGCAAGGGAATAAAGAAGAAGGGAAGAGAGATTCTATGCAAGGAAAGAGATCATCATTCTGTTGTTAGCTACCATTGTTTGTATGCCGTGTCGCTATGCAGTAATGTTTTCTCTTGCTACTTCCACAAAATTTTTCTTTTTTACTATTATCATCAATTCTTAGACTATTTTCAACTTCCTTTGGGCATGTTCCCTTTGGTTTTATCTCAATTTTAAAGTCGAAATGTTTTGGACCTATGTTTCTAAAGATATTTGGTGTTATCTAACAACTGAGTCATGCCTTGATTGGTACCTGTTGGGACTCTTAGATCTTTGATCTTAATATAAGTAGTCGTTTGTTCACAGTAAATGCTTAGTGTTGTATCGAGAGTCAATGTGCTATATCATGTGCATCTCCTATTTCATTATGTGCATTTCATGTATTTGTCACATGTTTAGTGCTTGTTATGCTATTCATTGTTGATATTTTTAGATAGGGATGTGTGTGAACAATCCAAGGACTACTAGGGAACTTCTTTCCCTTTTTAGGGGTTTTTTCCCCTTCGCTATTATATATGCATTGATAGTTCTGTCTATCAAACATGCCATTATCCCTCATATTGGCTCCTTCAAGTTAGCAAGGGATGCTTGGGATACTCTTACAACATTATACCAAGAAAGAAATGAGGTTGCTATTTCTTACCTTCAAAAATAGTTGGAGAGCAACCATACAAATGGAGGAGATTCTAGTGATAGATTTTTTACAAAGATCAAAGATTTGAAGGAGCAGTTCATTTTTGCTAATGAGATCTTACTAGATAGTTCACTTGTATAGACTATTCTTCATCATCTTCTAGATTCGTATCAGAGTTTTCCTTCTAGTCTTTGATTGATGATGAAAGGAAATCCAAATGCCTAAAAATTTGAGGATTTAGTCTTTGTTTTGTTACAAAATGATAAGTCCAGGGTAGAACATCTCAATTATGTGTGTTGTGGATCAAGATTTCTTAGCTAGCTATAAGGGAAAAGGTAAATGGAGCTCATCTACAAGTAAGTAGAAATATACTTATCTTGCACCATCAAAGAATGAAGACAAAGATGAAAAAAAAATGAAAAAGTAGAAACATTTTGCAAGTACTCTAACGTAAGTGATCATGTCATGAAGAGCTATTCTAAGATATCCTCGGAGTAGAAATACGAGCTTCTAAGGCTGCACATGGTACTCCGCACAGAGACTGCAGAATGCGTAGAAAACACAGTACACAGGGAGCACGAAGAGAGACTCTTATGTCTTACAAATGCGATCGAACTTACTATCTATGGCTGACCAGGCCAGTATATGTTTTATTAAAGAACATATACAATGGTGATGCACCACAATGGGCTCTTCTTCTCGCAAGCTCCACACCGATATCCTTGGAGTAGAAATTCGAGCTCCTAAGGCCGCACACGATACTCCGCACAGAGACTGCAGAATACACAGAAAACACAGTACAAAGGGAGTAGGAAGACAGACTCTCTTAGGTCTTACAAATGCGGTCAAACTTAGAGTCTATGGCTGACCAAGCCACTATATGTTTTCTTAAAAAACATATACAAAGAAGTGTCTAGTGGCCATTTGGCCTTTCACATGGACACTAACAGTAACAATCTCCCACTGAAAGCAAATATGGCCAAAGTAACTATGGGAGAAAAATAAAGAATGATAAAGCATAACAGAGTGTAAGTATACAAACTATACCTCCCACGTGATTGGCATGTTACACAATATACAAGTGACTGTGTAAGATCATGAAGCAAGTAACCCCCATCAAGTGACAGTCGTGTCAAAAGCTATCCTGTGGTAGAGCTTTCGTCAAAGCATCTACAACATTACCTTGAGTGTGATATTCTAAAGAATAATGCATTTAGTGGCTAAGCAATCTCTAATGAAGTGATACCTCACCTCAATGTGCTTGGTCTTTGCATGATAGACTGGATTCTTAGCCAAAGCAATGTTACTCTGACTGTCACTAAGCAAACAAGGTACATGCTGATGTAAACCCATATCACAAGCAAGACGAGAAAGCCACAATGCTTCCTTGCATGCCTCACTTGCTGCAACATACTCTACTTCTATGGTGGAAACAGCTCTACGTTCTTGAAGACGAGATCTCCAAGAGATAGCACCTCCAACAAAATGAAAAATGTACCCTGATGTAGACTTATGATTTTCTCCACAACCAGCATAGTCAGAATCTGCGTAACCAATAATAGATGCTTTCCCTCTACCTAAGCATAGACACTTTTCCTTAGTGCCACTAAGATATCTCAAAATCATCTTGACCGCTTCCCAATGTTTCTTTCCAGGATTAGACATATATCTGCTCATAACTCCGACTGCAAATGCAATGTCTGGTCTCGTAGCTACCCTAGCATACATCAGACTAGCAACGACAGAGTGATAGGGAATTTTGGTCATGAATTCCTTTTTCTCATCTAATTTGGGGCAATCATCCTTGCTCAATTTCACATATGCGATTAAAGGTGTACCCAATGATTTTCCACTGTGCATATTGAGCATGTGAAGTACTTTGGATATGCACTCACTTTGAGACAAATATATGCATCTTTTACTCCTATCATGAGTAATGCGCATGCCAAGAATATGTTTGGCATCCCCCAAATCCTTCATATCAAATGTCTGACTCAACTTCCTTTTGAGAATTGACAAGTCATAGGAGGACTTCCCAGCAATCAACATATCATCGACATAAAGTATCAAGCATATCAAGCTACCATCTGAGCATCTCTTTGTGTAGAGACAATGATCCTCATTGCTTCGAGAATAGCCTTGGGACTTCATAAAAGCATCAAACTTTTGGTACCATTGTCTAGGAGAATATTTAAGTCCATACAAGCTCTTCTTTAGCTTACAAACTAGACTTTCCTTGCCAAGAACTACATAACCCTCTGGTTGTTCCATATAGATCTCATCTGTAAGATCTCCATGCAAGAAAGTAGTGTTCACATCCATTTGGACTAGCTCTACGTCCTCCATTGCAACGAATCCAAGAAACATGCACAAAGTAGTCATCTTGACCACTTGAGAGAAGATTTCCTCAAAATCAACACCATGTTGTTTCCTAAAACCCTTTGCAACAAGTCGTGCTTTATATTTTGGAGAAGCACTGTCTGATGTGAATTTCAGCTTATATACCCATTTACATGGTAAAGCTTTCTAGCCCTTTGGCAAAGGTACTAAATCCCAAGTACCATTCTTGTGAATAGAAACCAGCTCACTCTTCATGGCATGCTCCCACTTGACATGATCCTCTGTGTGCATAGCCTCTTTGTAGCAAGAAGGCTCACCGGCATCTATTAGCATAACAAAATCTAAACCTGGAACATATCTATCAGGTGGATGTGAGACACGTGCAGAACGTCTCAATGGTTGTTGAACATGAACATGTGCAGACTGATTTGAATGGACATTCTCTTGAACATCCCTATGTGCAGAATTTCTATGCATGTTAACTGGAGGACTAGTATCCTCAAACACCGCACTTCTCACTTCAACCTCCTTAATGGGTTGTTTATGCATCTTAGACTCATTGAAAATGACATCACTACTTCTAATCATTGACCATGTTTCAGGATCCCATAAGCGATATCCAAATTTTCCTTCTCAACCATATCCAAGAAAAATGCATTTCTTTGACTTATGATCCAACTTTTTTCTAAGATTCTCGGGTATATGAACATATGATTCACACCCAAAAACTCGAAGAAGATCATAATATGGTGGCTTCCCTGTCCATAACTCTTGTGCCACTTTCAAACCTTTGGTAGTACTAGGTGAAAGGTTAATCACATGAACTGCAGTCAATACTGCTTCTGCCCAAAAACCTTGTGAGAGGTTTGCATGATCCAACATAGAGACTACTCTATCTTGAATAGTTCTATTCATCCTCTCAGCTACACCATTTTGTATTGGGGTATAAGGAGCTATAAACTCCCTACAAATCCCTCTAGACTGACAGAAAACGCTGAATTCATGTGAGGTATACTCACCCCCATTATCTGAACGTAAAGCCTTAAGCTTAGTTCCTTTCTCAGTCTCAACTCAAGCAAACCATTTTCTGAAAGTAGGGAATACATCATCCTTTGATTTGATAGGATATACCCAGACTTTTCTAGTAGCATCATCTATGAAAGTGACAAAGTAAAGAGAACCACCTGAGGACCTAGTGGGCATAGGACCACACACATCTATATGAATGAGATCTAAAGGCTGAATTGAAGAGTCAATGTGCATTCTATGCACATTTTGGTTTGCTTTCCATATTGACAATGCTCACAAAATGAAAAATCAGAGAAAGATAACACAGGTAAGTAGCCAGAACGAGAAAGATTTTCCATTCCACTACGAGATATATGGCCCAAACAACCATGCCAAATACAAGCCATAGGCTATTCAGTAACAACTAACAAGTGTTCTTTCTATGATACAAATAAAGGATAAAGTGAGCCAACTTTGCTTCCTTTTGCAATAACCATATTGCCCTTTGATATACGAAAGGACTGAGCATAGAAGACCACCTTGTAACCAAGGTCATCAAGTTGACCAACTGACATCAAACTGCGTGATAATTGAGGTACATGGCGTAGACTATGCATAGTAAATTTTGAACCATCAATGAACTGCACAACCACATCTCCAATCCCCACAACATCACACTGGTAAGAGTCACCATGTCTCACGGTACCAAGAGACTTTGTTGCATAATTAGAGAACCATTCTCTGTGTGTTGTCACATGGAAAGAAGCACCAGAATCTAGCAGCTAGGTGTGGGAAAGAGAATCAGCCATAATAGCCTCAGTTGGCATAGTACTATCAAGTGTCAACACATCAGCATCATCAGAAATAGCATTAATTTCTTCAATCTTCACAGTCAAAGTAGATGTTGCAGGTAACTGTTTAACATGCCCATCAACATTCTGTCCTTTACCTTTAGCATTCTTTAATGCATAACAGTCTTTCTTCATATGTCCTTTCTTATGAAAATAATGGCATGTGGTATCCCTCTTCCTTGATTTACTTCTACTCTTATTCCGTTGACCATTCTTTTCCTTGTTCTTGTTCCTGCAATGTTGCTGATTCTTTCCTTGGTAAGAATCATGAACATTATATGCATCTCCACTCTGAGTGCCAGCCATAGATTTTCTACGAATCTCCTCACTCAAGAGTGCTACACATATGTCATCATAGAGGAGTTTACCACCAGGTGCACTATTGCTAATAGCTGTGCAAAATTTATCCAATATGATAACAAGGTGCATAACAACAATACTGCTTTCATTTCATTATCCATATCCATTTTTTGAGCCTTTGATTGGGAGAATATAGCATCAAACACATTCAGTTGAGCAGCAACGCTATCTGTGTCTTTCATACGAAGGTCATATAAGTTTCTCATCATATAGACTTTATTTGATGCTGTCTCTTTCTCATATGTATTGCATAACTTCTTCCAAATCCCCTCTGCACTTTCACAGTCTAATATTGTAAAGTAAACATTATCTGCCAGGTGTGAGCAAATGGTAGACCTGGTCATTTCATCTAACCCATCCCAATCATCTTCATCCATGTCAGCAGGCTTCTTTGAAATCCCATTTACTGGCTTCCATTGCCTCCTTTGAATCATCACATCTTTAATCTGATTCCTCCATAGAGCAAAGTTTGTTCCATCAAATTTTCGGATCTCAAAATGTTCTTTGCCCTGCAAGTTATAGCTCCTCCTCATAACACTAGCACTAGAACCTGATCCACCAGATGTGCCTGAGACCTCTGATGCCATGATGGTAGAGAACTGAATAGAATGATAATGGAGCTAGAAGAGTCCAAATGCCAACAAATAGGTGTATCAAGGAGTAAATCGACCTCTGTATGGTTGAATAAACCTAAAATCTAGAAACCTTTTGCCAGAGTATCCTCTGCAAAATGAGTGTATGACCAGTGTCAAAATATCATAAAACTGCAAGTACTGACATGTTTGTCTGCATACTGAATTATTGACTCCACTTCATATAATCAGTTACCCAATAGAAGCCAACTAGGCTTATTGAGCACCTATGAACAACTATCATACATCTCCTATGACGAGGTTGGGTAAGTCTTCCACTTACATCACTGAAGAGACCCTGACATCTGGGTGTCTCCCAGTTAAGAAAACCTCACCACGGCCCTCTTTATCAAACGTAAAAGGCTTTATGCAAAGAACATAACCGCTATATCAATGACCACATGGATGTACATAAGTGGTATCCACAGAAGCATACATGGTGTGTATGTGCTCAATATATGCAGTAAAATGACATAAAAAAGGTTGAATTCACAACCCAAAGACTAGCCAACAACACCTGCAAGTGTTTGTCAACTCAGATGTTTTAGGCCCAAAAACTTGCATAAATTTGGAGCAGCTGCTCCCAGCAAAACTGGAAACCTTTCGAGAAACATGTAGTTTTGAAACACAGCCCCAAAGGTTGATATTTGTTGTTGGAGAAGTACAAAGAACACTCTTCTTGATGTTCTTGGACCTATATGAAGAGAACTATGTGCAAAAGTACTGCCAAAATTGCTCCAAAAAACACCCCCAAAATGCTTTAGAAACAGGCCTTGAAAGCAAAGAATGAAGCTTTGAGGGACAAAACATTTTTAAGGTAATGTCAAACTTAGTCTTTCCCCTTCTTCAGACACCAAAAGAGTGTAGCTTAGTGGCAAGAGATTGCCATGGTTAAGCAAGCTCTGGGGGGAATAGTACTGGGATGGGTGACCTCCCAGGAAGTATCGGGAACCTCTATATTCCTTGATCGTTGAGGTCCTCCCTCGCACACAGCCAATGGCACCAACGGTGACTTCGGTGACTCAGATGACAAGGTATGCCAAGGTCCCAAGATGCTAAACCCTCTTGTTTTGAATATGCAATTGGAAATATAGATTGGAAAAAGGTTATGGATGAAGAGATGGCTGCACTTTATGGAAATGATACATGGAAGCTCGTTCCATTGCTGCAAGGAAAGAAGCCATAGGTTGTAAGTGGGTTTACAAGGTAAAGCACAACGCTGATGGTAGCATAAGCAGGTACAAAGCACGATTGGTAGCAAAAGGATATGCACAAAAATATGGCATTGATTATGAGGAAACATTCAGCCCTATAGCTAAAATGTCTATGGTCAGAACACTTGTTGCATTAGCTACATCAAAAGGATGGACTTTGCATCAGATGGATGTGAAGAATGCTTTCTTACATGGTGAGTTACAAGAACAAGTATACATGGACCAACCACAAGGATATGAAGGTTCAAAGCATCGAGAATATGTTTGCAGGTTGCAAAAGGCTTTGTATGGGTTGAAGCAAGCTCCTCGCGCATGGCATGCAAGGATTGCTGATTACTTAACCACCATTGGGTTTTCTATGTGTGATGCACATCATTCACTATATGCAAGGAAGGATGATGATGCCATCACAATTGTGGCTATCTATGTTGATGTCTTGATTGAAGGTGGTGATAATGAAGAAGGCATCAAAGAGGTAAAGCAACTTCCTATCCAGGAATTTGACATGAAAGATCTTGGTGTGTTGTACTACTTCTTGGGCATTGAGTTTATACATAGAGAAATAGGCATATGGATGTCACAAAGGCAATATGCCTTGAATATGCTACAAACATATGGTATGGCTGATTGTTAGCCAATTTCTATGCCATTAGATCATAATTTGAAGTTGGATACTACATCAGGTGAAGCATTAGAAAATGCTACTATGTACAAGAAAATTGTGGGAAGTCTTATATATCTCACAATTACAAGGCCTGATTTAAACTGAACTGTTGGACTTGAAAGTGATTTTATGCAGGTTCCCAGGAAGCCATATTTGGATGCTTTAAGGCACACTCTGTTAGATATGCTCAATACTCCACCCTCATGTGACCACAACTGATCCATGGTGCTCTAAGTTGTAAGGTCCCCATTATGAGGAGAAGCCATTATGAGAGCCCGGACATTTGTGGAACCCTAGCTTCCAAGTTAGATGAGGTCTATGTGTGATCGTTGATGGTTGTACATGATCTTTGTGAGCCTAGCCATTAGGTTAGATAGGTCATAAACTTCCACGCCATTGGGTTGCCATTTAAGGTGAAAATAAAGGCCATGTGGTGTCGTGCGATTTCCCCATAGAACCTTAATGGGGGGAGTGCAGAGGAGGGCTTGCCCCCTTCTCCAGTCCGGGGGGCCTATCCCCCTGGCCCATAGGGCCGAGACGGTAGGACTTATGGTCGTGGAGATATTGTCAGATCATATATTTTACCGACTATTTTGTATCTCCCAACTACGTTTATCTATACCGAACCGCCTTGTAAAAGCTATATAAGCACAACCCAGGTTGAGCTTTACATAGCATTGCGCATTAGTAAGCCCTTCATCTAGAGTCTGTCTAGATCGCCATCTAAGCTTCATAGTGGGAGCGCACAGGTGGACAACACCATCATTGTAACTGCATTACACTCGGAAATCTGAGAATTTGAGTTCTCTATCTCTCAGTCTGCATCTATCTTTGTCTGTGGTTTTTCTCTCAACTCTGTCTACAGGTCTATTCTACTGTGCTGTTATTTTCGTACATGGTATCAGAGATCAGAAGGCTCTAAGTGGTGCCGAAGCAGAAACGCAGAGGTTGCAGAGATCTGAACAAAAAAAAAAGAGAGAAGATGTCAAGTGGTGCGTCATCATCTACGATTGGGAACCAAGGTGGTTCATCAACAGGAGTAGGTGGCGCACAAGCAGGAGCAACAATGATGCCGGTCATCCCAACATTGCGGATACAGCCACCAACCTTCACAGAAGGTAAACTTGATGGTATGAACTACACCCTGTGGAAGTTCAAAATCACTTCTATTCTTAATTCGTATGAGCTTTTGGAGACTCTTCTTGGGATTGATCATGAGCCCCAAGAAAGACCTGATCCAAACAATCCTGGTCAAATGATTCCTCCTGATGCTGATCTTCTACGTGCTTGGAAACATAGAAATGCAGATGCACTCTTTGCTCTTGTTACAAGTACTTCTGATAGTGTTCTGACTCTCATTTAGCATACTACGAAGGCATGTGAAGCATGGAACATATTGAGAAATCAATATGAAACTCGTAATCACACACGGATTCAGAACTTGGAGAATCAGCTTGCAGCAGAACGGTTTGCTGATGGGGAGACTGCAGAGGTGTTTACCACTCGCATAAAGAATCTACGATATCAAATGGCGGGAGCAGGTGTTCAAAAGTCAAGTGAGGAGCTAGCTCGAAGTTGTCTTCCAATCTGTCCACCTAAGTTTGATGGTTTGGTAACTGCTCTTAACACTCAAATCAGACCTCAACCACTAACTTTTGAAGAATTCAGTTCCTTACTCATGGAGGAGGAGCTGCGGCTCAAGGCAAGGAGTGGTGGTAGCAAAGGAGATGCTGCATTCATAGCAAATGCCAAAGGAGGCAAAACAGACTCTCCAAAAGATGGAGACAAAAAGAAGAATGACAAAAAGAAGTTCAAGGGAGAGTGTTTCCACTGCAAGAAGAAGGAACACACAATCCAAGACTGTCGCATCAAGAAGGCAGAAGAGAAGAGTGGCTCTTCAAAAGGTGGCAAGGGCAAGGAGTCTGCCAACATAGCAGAAATAGAGCTTGAGTTATTTGTTACCATAGAGGAGGTGTGCTCCTCGACCAAAGATTCAGGAACAGATGACTCATGGGTGTTGGACAGTGGTGCATCTTGTCACATGACGAGTAGAAAAGACCTTTACAGTTCCTTACAGCCTCTAAAGGAACCCATCACAGTAAAGGTAGGAAACAATGCAAGATGTCCTACAGAGGGCGAAGGTATGGTTTCTTTCATTAACTCTAATGGCGATATCAAAAAGCTTTCAAATGTGTTGTATGTTAAAACGAAATCTACTTTTAGTAGCTTCTATAACTGATCAAGGTCATCAAGTATCTTTCAGTAAGACAGGAGCTAAGATTATGGATGGTAGCAACAACATTGTTGGGACTGGCATAAGGAGGAACAACCTGTATGTGTTGTGTGCTCTTACAGCCACTACAAATGTGGGCACAAGTAAGCTATGGCATGAGAGATTCGGCCACCTTGGATACCCTGTACTGAAGGAGATGCATCGCAGGGGTATGGTTGCACACCTACCATCGATTGTAGAAATGAAGGAACCATGTGAAGCTTGCATGATGGGCAAGCAACAAAGGAAGGCTTTTCCACAAGAAAGCAAGAACAGGGCAAGCTATCCTGTAGAGTTGGTGCATGCTGACTTGTGCAGAAAAATGCCTACATAGGCCTTGGGTGGATCTTCCTACTTCATGTTACTTGTCGACGACTATAGTGTCTTCATGATGTTGGAGATGCATTTGATGTTGTTGTCTATCAGTAGGCTATCGGATGCTTGATTTACTTATGCATTACTCGGCCAAATATTCAGTTTGTTGTCTCACACATGGGCAGGTTTATGAATTGCCCAGGATTCAAGCATTGGCAGGCGGTTAAGCGTATCTTTTGCTACTTGAGTGGTATTTGGCTACTTGGGTTGTTTTATCCCAAGGAGGGATCACTACCGCCAGATTTGCATGCTTTTTCTGACTCTGATTGGGCTGGTTGCTATGACACTTGTGTGTCCACTAGTGGCTTTTGCTTCATGCTTGGTAGCTCATGTATATCTTGGTTGAGCAAGAAGCAGCCTACTGTGGCCACTTCCAGTTGTGAGGTTGAGTATAGGGCAGCTTTCACAGTGATTGTTGAGTGTATGTGGCTCAGATGCCTTATGGCTGATTTGGGTGTTGGTCAGTTTTCTGCCACCACCATCTTCACTGACAGTCAGAGCACATTGGCAGTTGCGAGGAACCCTGTGTTCCATGCTCGCACTAAGCACATTGAGGTGCATTATCATTATGTCAGGGAGAGGTTCTCTGCTGGGGAGATCAGCTTGGCATATGTGCCCACACAGGAGAACATTGCAGACCTTTTCACGAAGGCTCTGTCTAGGGAGAAGTTTGAAGCTTTCTGCAAAGCTTTGGGCTTACTTCCTTTTGTGGAGTGATTTCCACATAGCTTGGCACTTCCTTATACATGAGTGCCAGCTACTTGTTCACCGCATCACTCCCAGGGGGGATTTGTTGATATATTTAGGTAGTGATGTGTGTGAACACTCTAGGACTGCCGCAGAACTTTTTTCCCTCTTTAGGAGGTTTTTTTCCCCTGGCTTGTATATACGCATATTGCCCTAATGGGCTACTTATCTTTGTACATTCTCTAGTAATACATTCAGTATTATGTGTTGTGCTCCAAGCTTCTTCTCCTTCCTTGTGTTGTTTGCGAGCTTTCACAGACGTCTATCTCCAACAATTCTTCCTTGCCTCAAATTGTGTGTGTGCTTCTCCTTGAGAGTGAGAGTGTGTGTATGAGAGCTCTCTTTCTTATCTCCTTCCTCGTGACATCTTTGCCATCCCAACAAATTTTCTCTACAGTAGGTGCAACAGGAAGAGAAGCACGAATAGGAACATGAAGAATATCACCATCTTCAACACCATCTACATCAACTTCAGTGACTATAATTGTAGGTGTAGTAGCATGTTTTTCAATACCCTACACGATATTCCACATTCCTTTGGCAACCAATACATAATGCATCATATAAGCCCATAATGGATAATTGGTACCATTAAACTTATCCTCAACAGCCAACATATGGAATACATCACTGATTTCAGCCATGGCCACTGACTAAAATACCCTGATGCACAAAAATGATTGTGTCTCAAAAATTTGAATGGAACTACCCTATCAAGATCTGTTAAAGTTGTAGCACACTTTGAGGTGCTTATACTGGTGAATCGAAACCTATGTGTATCTGTGGTACAAAAGACAAAATTGTCTGCACAAGCGATGTGATAGTGCATTCGGAGTTGATTCTGGGACTGTGATCGGAGGGGTGTTGATGATGCCCTAGATGAAATGGCAACCTATTGTGATACCAATTGTTGGAGTTTGAGGTTTGCAGAAGCACGTGAACAACGCAATAAAGAAGAAGAAGCTTGCAACACAACACATAATAAAAAATGTATTACCACTAGAATGTAGAAAGATAAGTGACCCATTAGGGTTATAGGCATATATACAAGCTAGGGGAAAAAAATCTCCTTAAGAGGGGCAAAAGCACCCCAATGGTCCTAGTGTGTTCACACACATCTCTATCTAAATATATCAACAACTATGCAAGCAAAATATGATGTTATTATGAAGAATGGTACTTGGTCTTTATGTGATTTTCCTCCCCACAAAAAGGCCATCAGCACTACACAATCTAAAATGTAAGTGTGATGGAACAATTGATAGGTATAAGGCTATTCTTGTTGCAAAAAGTTATGCTCAAGATAGAGGCTTTGATTTTGGTGAGACTTTTGCTCCCACATGTCGATTGACCACCATTTGTAGCATTTATGCACATGTAGCTCATTATGGTTTGAACGTACATCAATTGGACATTAAAAATATCTTTCTGAATGGTGATTTACATTAAGAAGTGTATGTTCTTCATCCTCATGCTTTTTTTCAAAAAGGGGCATGAAAACATAATGTGCAGTATGAGAAGGCATTATATGATTTAATGCATGCACCATGGGCTTCGTATGAGAAGATACATTCCTATTTTCTAGTTAATGGTTTGATAATAGTCCAATTGAGAACACCTTATATGTTAAGCTTGCAGATGTTGTATAGTAGACATGTTTCTTATTGTTCTGTTGAATTTAACGTTGATTTTCATGCCTCTTTTGAGATGTCAAATTTTTTGCATTTGCATGATTACTTGGGCATTCTGTTTATTGCAAGTTGATGGGGGAACATCTTTGTGTGAAACAAAATATATTGGCACATTATTGCAGCATTTTGGCCAACCTATTGCTACTCCCATGGAAATAGGATTATGATTGAGTCTCCATGATGTTAGAGATGCATTTGATGTTGTTGTTTATCAGTAGGTTGTTGGATGCCTGATCTACTTATGCAAAAATTGTCTTGATATTCAGTTTTTTGTCTCTTTGATGATTAGGTCTATGCATTGCTGAGGTGTCAAGCATTGGTAGGTGGTTAAACCCATCTTTTGCTATTTGAATGGTACATGTCTAT
This sequence comes from Ceratopteris richardii, assembly GCA_020310875.1. Classification (NCBI taxonomy): domain Eukaryota; kingdom Viridiplantae; phylum Streptophyta; class Polypodiopsida; order Polypodiales; family Pteridaceae; genus Ceratopteris; species Ceratopteris richardii. The sequence continues at coordinate 44,716,360 of CM035419.1, forward strand.
TTGGATTGTTTTATCCCAAGGGGTGATTATTATGGCCATATTTTCCTGATTTTTTTACTCAAACTAGGATGGTTTCTATGACACTCAAATTTCCACCAATGGTTTTTGCTTCATGGTTGGTAGCTCATGCATATTTTGGTTGAGAAAGAAGCAGCCTATTATGGCAACCTCTAGTTGTGAGGTTGAGTATAGTGTAGATTTCATAGAAAATGCGGAGTTTTTGTGGCTTCGATACTTTTGATTGGTTTGATGTTGGCCAATCTTCTACCACCACCATCTTCATTCATAGTCAGAGTGCATTAGCAATTGCATGGAACCCTATCTTCCATGCTCGCACAAAGCACATTGAGGTGCACTATCATAATGTAAGGTAGAGGTTCTCTATTGGAGAGATCATTTTGGCTTATGTACCCACATAGGATAATGTTGCATACCTTTTCACAAGGCTCTACCTATGGAGACGTTTTAAGCTTTTTGCAAAGCTTTGGGTTTACTTCCTTTTGTGGATAGATCTCTTTCCACATAGCTTGCAAGTGTGATAGTTCAATGAGGACCTACAAATGGACTCTATTAAGTGATAGAAATTGTCTTCCTATGATTCTACCCCTACAAGGGGGTGTATAACCACTCCCTCTTATAAAAAGTTCAAAAAGGTGAAGCTGTTCCCCTTAGCAGTTGCAACACCATTTTTGTAATCCCACTAGCTTAAATGTAAGTCAACATCTATGGTATATTATGCATGAACGTCTTACCAACATTGAAGGAAAACAAGATCACACACAAAGAATCCTTTCATTCTCAATAAAGTGCAATAAGAGAAACATTAAGAACAGAAAATCTTCTTTCCTCAAATTGTAGTAGTGGTAGCTAAAGAAAAATTACAAAGAGAGTTGACTTGGTAGAGATATCATAACCTCAAGAAAGGGTAGAAAAGAGTTGTCGCAAAGTTGCTACCAAATATTGAGATTGAAACAAAAACTTCAATTTGATAAAGTAAAATAGTCCTCCTTACCTCATCTTTATTTCTGTTGGAGTTAGATGTCTACGGACTCCAACAACACAAGGAAGAAGAAGAAGCTTGAAGCACATCACACTATACTGAATGTATTACCACTAGGGTGTACAAAGATAAGTAACCCATTAGGGTTATAGGCGTATATACAAGCCATGGGAAAAAAACCTCCTAAAGAGGGAAAAAAGGTGCTCCAATGGTCCTACTGTGTTCACACACATCACTAAATAAATATATCAACAAATCCCCCCTGGGATTCATGTGGTGAACAAGGAGTTGGCACTCATGTATAAGGAAGTGCCAAGCTATGTGGAATCAATCCACAAAAGGAAGTAAGCATAAAGCTTTGCAGAAAGCTTCAAACTTCTCCCTAGGCAAAGCCTTCGTGAAAAGGTCTGCGATGTTCTCTTGCATGGGCACATATGCCAAGCTGATCTCTCCAGCAGAGAACCTCTCCCTAACATGATGATAATGCACCTCAATGTGCTAAGTGCGAGCATGGAACATAGGGTTCCTCGCAACTGCCAATGCGCTTTGACTGTCAGTGAAGATGGTGGTGGCAAAAGACTGACCAACACCCAAATCACCCATAAGGCACCTGAGCCACACACACTCAACAGTCACTGTGAAAGCTACCCTATACTCAGTCTCACAACTAGAAGTGGCCATAGTAGGATGCTTCTTGCTCAACCAAGATATACATGAGCTACCAAGCATGAAGCAAAAGCCACTAGTGGGCACACAAGTATCATAGCAACCAGCCCATTTAGAATCAGGAAAAGCATGTAAATCTGCCGGTAGTGATCCCCCCTTGGGATAAAACAGTCCAAGTAGCTGGTACCACTCAAGCAGCAAAAGATGCGCTTAACCACCTGGCAATGCTTGACTAAGTAACTGAGAATGAGATTCCTCTTTGCATGATGACCTGAGATCACTTGTACTCTGAAAATATCAATCATCTATATTATCCAACTACTATGTGCATATTAGCTCAAATCAAAATTATTAGCACTTTTCTTTAGAAGAATCTTCTTGAAGTTTCTATAAATCATTTGCTAATCTTTGAATGGATGTTTTGATAAACTCATACGTTAGTCTTATGTCTATTTGCATACATAAATTCATAACATAATAGTTTACATTTCTCTATCTCTCTCGCTTTCACACACACTCTCTCTCCCCTTTCTCTCTCTCTCTATCTCTCTCTTCATGAAAACAACCCAAATCAAAATTCCATTGATTTCTCCTCATGTAAAATTTGCTCTTTTAACATACGACCCCCTGAATCCCTTTCATGTTTCTAATCTAACTCTCATGGCTCCCCTTTCCTAGAGTAAGGTGGCCTTTTCCCATACCTTGTGAACCACATATTCTAAAAATAATCAAAGAAGAAGTCATAGGTGCAAATGTTCAAATATATCAACTTAGTGTCAAGGCCAAATAACACTAGATTTCACTAGGATACTATCATAGTAATGCCATAATATCACCATAGTTTCACCGATTAGACAGAATCCTTTTAGGATTAGACTCCTTTCTTTTACAAAACATTAATTTCTTGATTTGGTTGGATAGAACTTGATCGAGCATAGGCTTCCTAGAATTAAGAAAAAGTGTGAATGCTCCCACTTGATTTGCAACCCTCTAGGCTTCTTCATAGACTCTCGAGCATTCAAAGCATGATCTTTGCAACTAATCTACTCCAATTAGAGCAAAGAAAAACCAATCATCTCTATTTTGATGTCACGTCCTTCCCTTTCTTTTTAGAACTATCTCATCCAAGCATGTCGTGGAATTTACATTCAATCCCTCACCTGGAATGATGTGATGGCAATGCACCATGATGGACTCTCCTTCTTCAGAGCTCCATGATGACACCCTCATAGTAAAAAAGTGAGTTCTAGATGTTGCACATAGTACTCTATGCAGGGCTTGTAGAATACACAGAAAACACACAATACAAAATGAGCAAAACACAAATTTCTTAGGTGTTACAAACGTGGTGAAACTTACACTCTATGGCTAACTAGGCCACTATATGTTTTATTAAAGAAGAGATACAAAAGTGTATGATGGCGATTTGGCGTATCACATGGACACCAACAATAACATCAACGTCTTTTATCAACTTGATTCCATTGAAATAAAACTCGATATTACTATTGGATCTTGATAACGTTTTCCTTGAACATTAGTATCGATGAACAATAAAATTGAGATTTTTTTGATACCACTTGTTGGGTTTCATCAATAGTGAACTTGAGAGCCACCACAACTACAATTTTTAACAATACTATAAGAAACTTATGAAGTGTGTTGTAAGCCAAGTAATGAGAACACCAAGAAACTCCTATAGTGAATACACACCTAAGTCATCAAAGAATAGACTGCACTTAAATGATAACATAGATAACCATCAAAATGATAGAAAAGATGTGGGGAAGAAGAACATATAGAAAAATGAACTCGACTTAGAGAAATTGGTCAATCCATAATGTGCTCTTTTGAAGCTCAATCATGCTAATCTTTCTTATTGATTCACAAATGATATATACAAAGAATACATAATGTACCTAAAAGATGGATTAAAAAGTTTCATTTAGCAAAATAGGCATGGATTTCTCCCTATATGTAATATTCATGGTGAGACCAATGCATATTTGTCAAGGTGACCAAACCACATATGGGCGTTCTCACCTCACACTTTGATGCATAGACAAAAGAATTTCCAATAATACCCAACTACCATAGACTCTTGTAAGATAACTCACATGTATCACATGTGCATGTTCCCAATAGCACTATGAGGTCCCCTGATGAAGTATGAATCTCATGACCACAATTTCAATAATGAATCGAATCACCAACATAATATGAATCTCATGACCACAATTTCAATAATGAATCGAATCACCAACATAATCTGCATCTCGTGTGAGTCAAAGGAATCACAAACATTTCATAAAGTCTCCACCACAATGAATTGTATGTCTTCTCTTGCATAGTGGACTCTTAAATGGAATCCAAAATCTATAAAAAGATAGTAGATATTGCCAATGCATCCATATGTATTTAGTCATGTTCCAACATGTCACAAGGCCTTCATGTACCACCATGCAAACATATGTGTAACCCTATCACAACAAAAGTACGTGTGATTTGAGCTTTCCATGTCATAAAGTTCGTGCGATCAAAACAAGAAGACATTATGTTACAAATCGAAGAAACTAACAAAAAAACGAAGACATTGAATTTCAACTAAAACTCAATATTCCGTAACTCAATATTACAACAAAAGAAAAACTCTAAGTGAAGAGGTTACCATGCAACCATATTTTCAAATATGCATGCACCAAACATAGGACACAGAACTACTAAAGTTTATGTGAAAGAATCCTAATGAAGAATATTAAATTATCCCCTATAAGTGGATCAAATAGAAAAATTAAATTAAATACTATGTTAGTGAACCTCCTAATCAATTATAAATGTCACAAGATTATCCAACGTATCCAAATTCACCTATGAACTAGTCCAAGACAATCAAGATAAACCAAGATCTAGATCAATTAGCAAGGTCTGAAGGATCCACTAGACCACTTGTGTAGCCTAGAGCTAGAGAAATTTCGGTAGCATATCCCTTGAAAATTGTATTGAAACCATTAAAATCATTGTTGGGAATGTGAAAACTAAAAAGACTAATCAAAGTAGCAATTACATAGTATAATCCAATCAATGAGCATATGCAAAACTCAAACGAGGTCCAAAAAACTATCCCAAGTCATATGCAAATGGATGGCCCACATAGAAACCCCACATGAGATAATCTGAGTAACTACATTTTCATAATGTATCCACTTACTAACCAAGTCAAGAAAAGGTGAGATAGCATGGATTGAAGAGAAAACCACATTGCTAACTTAGATGCCAATAAATGAGCATATCCAATCTTCACGTATAAGGAAGAGCAAGAGCATGGATCATACACTGGGATTGACATCCAATCTTTAGATCAAAGGTCTCATACTACTCTCTCTTGAGTTGTTGACTTGACAAAGAAATAAGCCCTAAGCCACAAACCTAGAATAAACCTCTTCTCAAAGATATAAACCAAATGAGCTCTAAAGGCCTTTGTGGGTTGAACAAGAAGAGCAAGAAGGATATGAAGAGAGGCATACCAAAATTACAAACATGCAGACTTGCATGGGAGCCAAAAAATGTCATAATGACCACATGAGTCGATCCTTTACAAAATATACATGTATAACAATATAGGGGTAGGGTTATATGACCCTTACATCCCAAAAAATCTCTCATTTAAGGGTCAAGGCGACCATCAGTGAAAATGAAGACAAACAATGATGTAGGAATATTCACTAATGTATAGGCCGGACTTGTACCAATCAACCTACACCAACTACCTCAAACAAGGTGTGTTCATGCATCTTAAAATACTCTAGAATCAAACTCAGAAGATTTGTGTTTGCAAGTGATTGATGCAGGAACTCTCGAAGTTCATGCAAATCTCGCACTTACTCTATATCTTTTCCAATAATTGATTGGCTAACAATTACAAGTGCAAATTCCCTAATATTAACTGCAGTGTCTAGTCTCAATCATAGAAACTCATACAGTATACTCCTAAATGTTTACAAAACCTATGCTATCTTGGCTAAATTGAACATGTCATCCATGCATATATCAAAGGCATCCAAAGCACCATTATCAAAAGAAACAAGTCTTGACATATCAATGTCAACATCTTGCATGAGTGAATCCAAGAATCATTGCATAAGTGCTAAATCTTTTAGCATCAAAATCAATCATCCTATCAATAAATGATGTGTCTAGATTTTCATCAAGAGATCTATCATGCCCTGTATAATAAAATCCATCATGCTCTATCACAATTGGAGTTCCATCTTCATACTCCCCATGAGGCGACTACACATCATCAACATCAAGGTCAAATCGATGATGAAATGTAAATTTCGTTTCTTCACAATACTCTATCCAAGAATGGACATCATGCTCTAAATGAGACTATATTGATAATCCAAAGTACGCTATAATCAATCATCATATGTATCTAATTGAACATATGAATCTTGCCATGCATGTGCATCATGAATGTCCGAAAACCTATCTCTAGGTAGAAAAATAGGACATAATGAGTCCCAGATTGCACATAAGACTAAATTCCAAGTGAGCCAAGACATCTCTTGCATGGAGTACCTATAGTAGGTACATGTGCTCAATTTTGGCATGTCTAACAAGCATACTTTGTCCCAATTGTAACTAAAAATTATGCTCATCAAGTGATACTCAACGATTGTTATCTTGCAACTAATTGATTGATATCAAGCTAATAGGGAATTTCGGCATATAACATAGATTTATGAGCATATATAATGCACCATACATTGTGAAAGATAAATATCTCCTACACAATCAATGTCATATGTCATGCCATCATGCATGTACACACACCCACAACTCTCACATTAGAAATCAACATAATCCAAATAGGCATAGGAACCTATTTCTTAACTAGGCTAGATGCTAGGTATGGACATGGCCAAAGCTAGTGGAAAACTAAAAAAAGAGCTAGAGAGCTCATTTTCCGGGTTGGATTCTTGGGGATTGAAGTAACTAGAGCACATTGTAAGCTCATTTTTGACTAATCAAACATTCCATTTCTTGATCTCTTTGTCTTGCCGTGTGTGTGTATGTGTATGCATGTTATTGTGATTCTCACTCATCCACTTGGTCATGGTTAGTGTATGTGTTTGTGTATGTGTGTGCATGTTAGTGTGCTTCTCATTCACTTGCTCATGGTTGTCATACCATCCTCACATCTTCTCGGATTGACAATTATGAGGTGGATCTCCTCACATTGATACTTATCATTGTGCT
>CM035419.1:44725787-44818287 GCA_020310875.1 Ceratopteris richardii
ATAAGCACATCAATACCTAATACACTCCACATTTAAAATCCATGGCCCATAAATCCTCACTTTGCAACATAGAGAACAAATGTTTTACAAATTATTTGAAGGGCAAAAGATGATCTACATATCCTTAGGCTTGAATGAATTGAAAAGGCAAAAAGACAATGACGATATAGTACCTTTGAGACCTTCTAAATCCCTTAAAAAGAGAACTAAAACATCTAGTATCTATAAGAAATGTATAGATCTCGAATGGTCTATAAGGATAGGAGCTTGGAACCGATGATCTTAAGGTTAGATAAGGAGACTTTCTTGAAGTGATGAAACACTGTCACAACATGCACATGTACAAACCTATGCTACAATTGATGGAGACCACCAAGAATGCTTGAAGGTCAACAAGAGACCTCCCGAAAAGAACCTTTCATCTCACGACAAGGATGAGGACATGTCAAATCAATGTCACAAAGAGGGGTTAAACCTTCATGCCACCACAGGAAGACAAAGACCCAACGAATTGGGATGCGCTACTAGGCTAGAAAGCAAGGTTGAGCTTGTGACCCTCACCAACATATGTATACTACTATACATCCTTGAGAACCTGTAACTTTGATCGTACAATAAGAAAATGGGACGTCAATCATATACACCCTTAAGGGAGACAATTAGGACTTCAATCATATAGTAAGAAATGGGACATCAATCATATACGCCCTTAATGGACTTAGCCAATTTGGACTTGAATCATATACTCAATTGTAGAAGAAGGTCAAGAATCCAATGGACAATGATTAAAGGAAGCATGAAGCATGCTTGAACTTCAATCAAAATTCAGTCATCAATATACCCTTCCAATTATGCTTGAAAGTTTGAAATGAGCAACACACACACCCCCTTTGAGATGTTTCTGATCCCCTAAGGGCCACTTTTTAGAGGTTATATGTGAAGGCATATCTTGGGTTTGAATTCTAAAATCATAATCCAAAGTCAAATGTTTTAACCATAACACCAATCGATATATCACGCTCAACATGTGATGATCAAGGATGATATGTATCACTTTTTGATTTCTCTAACATGTATAGTGGTCACACTAGTATATATCAGGGATACTTTAGTGAGATTACTAGATTTATCTACTAAGAGTGATGGCACATTTGTTTCTTTCTAGCTCACTCATTCAAGGACATTATGATCTTCCTGACGTATAGATCTTTATATATATTGCACTAGGTATATTGTTGTATCATGTCATTCTTTTGTATTCTCTTTATGTAATAGACAAAGAAGAAGAAGAAGAAGAAGAAGAAGATTATTCTTCCTTGCATCAATCTGCGTGTGCTCCTCTCTTTATGTATGAGATTGTGTGAGAGTTCTATTCCTTATCTCCTTTCTCTTCACATGGTATTAGACCCAGTGTGGCTATAGAGAGCTTGTGGGGAAGGCCAATGGTGAAGAGTACATGAGAAGGCATGGAGAAAACATGCTTCACAAATGATCAAAGATTGCTACAAAATTTGGTGTGAAGGTAGAAGGTGTCAAATTTTTTTTTAATGGGTTATTCGTTAAGAGTCACTCGTTTTGCTTAGATTTCAGTTTTAGAGCCATCTCGACCTCCGTTTTGATCCCACAAGGTGGGGGCCATAGAGAAAATAGGCCAATTTGCAAAATTATAACTTGCATTCTATTTCAGAACACTAAAATATTCTAGATCTACAATTTCAAACGATTCCATGTACTGTTGATACACCAAAGTTGTGTTTTTCTGAGATCGAAATGTCATGTCACAATGTGACAATTTTCAAGTAGAGGTACTGTTTTTGCACTATTGTCAATTGCTATAGAATGGAAACTGTTGATGGAATGAGTCAGCTTAAGAGTGATAAGTTGGAATAAGAACAAATTTCATGCTTGGAGATTCAGAATGATGAATTTCTTGATGGGAAAAGGCTACTAGAAGTACATCGACGGAGAGAATGAAGACCCTCCATAGTTACTAGAGAGGAATTGGACTTCAGATTAGTTAAGAGCATATGAAGAATTGAATCAAGGAGCATAGAAGGTAATGTATTGGCTGTCTGTTAACATAGAAACTAGCATGATTGGGCACATATACGATGCCAATACTCTGAAAGAGGCTTCAAACAATTTGTTCACATTGTATGAGACAAATAAAGAGGCACAAAAATTGCAAGATACACTAGAGAAAAAGAGCATGTCGGTAAGTGAATACACCTTGAAAATCAAAAGCATATGTGAATCACTTGTATCTATTGGCACCAATGTAGATAATGACGATAAGGTGGAGGTGTGCCTTCATGGTTTAGGAACTGCATAAAGCACTTTAGAACTTTTATTCAAACTAGGGAAAATATTTCAAATTTTATTGATCTGTATCTGTGCTAATAATTGAAGAAACGAATTTTTTTCAAGACTCAAAATCCCAAGAAAAAACTATTTTTGAGTAGGTATTCTACTCTAGTAGAGGTAGAGGCTTTGAAAGTGGAAGAGGAAATAGTAACCAAGACCAAGGCCAACATATAGGTGCCAAGAGGTAGAGGATAGTTTTGAGGCAGGGGGGGAGCAAGGGAGGCCACATAAATTCCCAAAGAAATGATTCAGGTATGATAGTAAAGGATTCTACAATTATGGTAAACTTGGTCACTTTGAACGTGATTGTAGGTTGAAGAATCAAAATAACAGAAGGCAACAAAACCAATATGCATCCACAAGAGTAGATGATTCTGAGAATCTGTTCATGGCCCAATATTACATGATGAATACAATGTATACTGATGTTTCAAATTTGAATGGTAATGTCTGGTATATTGATTCACATGACCAACCATTCAAAATGGTTTAGTAGTTTGCAATTTTTTTTGTTATTGGATTTGTTAAAACATGCGATGAAAAATCACATCCTATCGAGTATACAAGAAACATAGCACTACCTATGGAGGATGGGAAGGTAAAACATCTTTTTGATGTAGTGCATAGTTTGAATATAACAAAGAATTTGGTTTTTGTTGTACAAATCATTGAACAAAGATTAGAGTTAGCTTCAATGTTGATGGTTTATATGTAGAAGTGTACAAACAGAATGGAAGGTTGGTCACCAAAGGGAATAAAGTTTGTAGGATTTTCACTTTAAATATGAAAATTCTTGAAATGAATGCAACCATGTTTGCAAAAGGTGCAAATGTTATTGTTGATAAAGAGATTTGGCACAAGTGAATTGGACATGCAAGTTTTCATAAGCTGAAGTTGATGCAATCAAAAGAGCTTGTTAATGGGATACCAAATTTCAAGCTTGCAAAGATGCAACATGTCAATTTGGTGAACAATCAAGGATATCATTTTTGCATGATAAGCATATTAGGGGAATATGCTAGAAATAGTACATATAGATGTTTGGGGTCCTACAAAGACCACATCTATGGGAGGATGTAGGTTTTATATCACTTTCATTGATGATCATACATGAAAAGTATGGGTGTACTTCATGAAAGAGAAGATTAAGGTGTTTATTCACTTTCAAAATTTCAAGGCTATGGGGGAAAAGCAAACAAGGAAGTATATTCAGACATTAAGATATGATGGAGGAGGTGAATACATATCAAATGAGTCTAGTAGTTTTTAAAAAAGTCATGGAATTCAAAGGCAATTTTCATGTAGGTTCACACCACAACAGAATGGCATTGTTAATGGAAAAATATACATATTGCAAAAATAGCAAGAGTCTTGATGGCCGAGGAAAATATGTCTCATTTTTATTGGGTAGAATTTGTGCATACTATTGTATACATCATGAATAGAACTCTAATTGTTGTTGTACATCAAGTTACACCTAAAGAAAGGTTTATAGGTAAAAAGCTAAATTTATCACATATGAAAGTATTTGGATGTATTGCATATGTACATGTTCCAGATGAGTTGAGGACAAAGCTTGATCCAAAATTAAAAAAAAAATGTATCTTCATTGGATACTCTCTTGAGTAAAAGGGATGTAAATGCGACAACCCACTCATGTCATAGGCAAATGTAAGAAAGGATGTGGTGTTTGATGAAATGTCAACCTTCTATGTAGATGCCAAAGAAGGACTTAATCTTGACTCAAATGACTAAATAAATGCTAAAAAATCAAGTGCAGAATCTGAAGTTCTGAGTGGACCTAATGTGTCACCAAGCAATATTTCCAACTCAAACCCATGGAGTGAAATATTTGTGTGGAAATTTCAGTCCAAAAAAATCATTGAGTACATCCAAGAAAGGTTTTTTTTTTATAATAAAATATGTACAAGTTTTGAAGACATTGATTGAGAATGAAGTGGTTCAGAAAAGAGCCTTGATGAGGAACTTGGATTGCCCTCTAAGCAGATGATAGAACAAGAGGAGTGACCTAGAACCGAGAAGATCTCGAAGGATGTGTAATTCAGTGCAATGATTAACATAAGATAGCTACATGGATCATCATTGTGCTTACATGACCAAGGTAATACAAGATCTTGAACCTTCTTATTTTGAAGATGCAATTGGAAATGCAGATTGGGAGAAATCTATGGATGAGAAGATGACTCCATTGTATGAAAATGAAACATAAAAGCTATTTCTATTGCCACAAGGAAAGAAACCTATAGGTTGCAAGTGGGTTTATAAGGTGAAGCAGAATGTTGATGGTAGCATAAGCAGGTATAAAGCATGATTGGTAGCAAAAGGATATGCATTGACATGTGGCATCGGGTATGAAGAAACTTTCAACCATGTAGCTAAACTAGCTACTATGAGAACACTTTTTGCATTGGCTACAACAAAAGGATGGATTTTGCATCAGGTGGATGTGAAGAATGCTTTCTTACATGGTGAGTTGCAGGAAGAGGTATACATGGATCAACCACAAAGATATGAGGATTCAAAGCACCCAGAATATGTTTGCATGTTGCAAGTTGCTTTGTATGGGCTTAAACAAGCCCCTCATGCTTGACATGCAAGGATCACTGACAATTCAACTATCATTGGATTTTCTATGTGTGATGTAGATCACTCATTATAAGTAAGGAAGGGTGATAATGGCATCACGATTGTTGCTATTTATGTTAATGACTTCATTGTAGGTGGTGATAATGAAGAAAACATTAAAGAGTTAAAGCAACTCCCTATGGAAGAATTCAACATGAAAGATCTTGGTGTGCTACATTATTTTTTGGGCATTGAGTTTATACATACAGAAACAAGTATATGGATGTCACAAAGGCTATATGAATAAGGTATGTTGCAAATGTATGGTGTGGTTGATTGTAAGCCAATTTCTATGCCATTAGATTAGAAGAAGTTGGATACTACATCAGGTGGAACATTGGAAAATACTACTATGTATAGGAAAATTGTGGAAAGTTTGATATATCTCACAATTACAAGACCTTATCTAAGCTACACTATAGGAATCCAAAGTCAATTTAATTAGGTTCCCATGAAACCACATTTAGATGTTGTGAGATGCACTCTTCATTATGTGAGTGCTACTTTGGATTATGCATTGCTTTATGAAGCTAGTGGAGAATTGCAAGTTCATTGATACACCGATGCAAATTGGGCTGGTAGTTTTCTTGATAGAGGATCTACTAGTGGCTTTCTATTCTCACTTGGAAGTGCAACTCTTACATGGAGCAATAAAAAGCAACCCATTGTTACTTTGTTGAGTATAGAGGCTGAGTATAGAGGTTGAGTATAGAGCCATTGCAATGGCAACATGCAAGCTTAATGGCTAGAGATGCTACTTGCAGATTTAGGTGTGGAAATGCAAAAGCATATCATCATTTATTGTGATGGTCTTAGCAGCATCTAGTTAGCACAAAATCGTGTTTTTCATTCGAGAACAAAGCATATCGAGATACATTATCACTTCATTAGAGAGAAGGTACTAACAGGTGATATTGATTTATGTTTATGTGAGGATATATACGAAAGTTGCTGATATTTTCACTAAAGCACTTGAAGCATGTTGATATATTTAGGTAGTGATGTGTGTGAACGCACTAAGACTGTTAGGGCACTTTTTTCCCTCTTTAGGAGGTTTTTTCCCCCATCTTGTATATACACATATAGCCCTAACGGGTTACTTATCTTTGTACATACTAGAGGTAATACATTCAATATTGTGTGTTGTGCCCCAAGCTTCTTCTTCTTCCTTGTGCTATTCACATGCTTGTATAGACCTCAAAATCCAACAATTGGTATTAGAGCAAGTCACCCCTTCATCTAGGGCATCGTCATTACCTCTTTGGTCATAGTTTCAGAATCGCATGAAATTCAGTGAGCATAATCAGAATGCACTATCATAGTGCTTGTGTAGGCTATTTCATCTGTTTGTGCCAAAGATATATACAAGTTTCAGTTCACCAGTATAAGCATCTCGAAGTCTGCTATAAGTTTAGCAGAACTCGTTAGGGTAGTTCTGTTCAACTTTTTCAGATATAGTCATTTTTTTGCATTAGGGTATTTTAGTTAGTGGTCATGGCTGAAAGCAGTGATGTATTTCGTGTCACGAGGAAGGAGAAAAGGAAGAGAGCTCACACACACTCTCATAATCAAAGAGAAGCATACACTCAGATTAAGGCAAAGAAGAATGCTCTTCTTCTTCTTCTATTACATAAAAAGGAATGTACAAGAATGACCTAAAAACAAGAATACAACAAGTGCAATATATCAAGATTAGTACATAAGGAAAAAAACTAATGTTCACGAATGAGTGAGATGGCAAGAAAAAAATGTGCCATCACTCTCGATAGATAAATCTCATAAACCTCAATGAAGTATCCCTGTTATATACCGGCGTGACCACTATACATGTCAGAGAAACGAAAAACTGATACGTGTCATCCTAGATCATCACATGTTGAGCTTGATATCTCAACACTCCCCCTCAAGCTCAACGTCATGTCCTCTAATCCAAGCATCTTCCAAAACGTCTTTAGCTTCTCTGCTCTGAGTGTTTTAGTGAAAATATCAACAACCTGCTCATCTGTTCTCACATAAACAAGATCAATATCACCTGCTAATACCTTCTCTCTGATGAAGTGATAATGTACCTTGATATGCTTTGTTCTAACATGAAAAACACGGTTCTATGCTAACTGTATTCTACTAAGATTACCACAATAGATGGTGATAGGCTTTTGCACTTCCACACCTAAATCTGCAAGTAGCATCTCCAGCCATGATGCCTCACATGCTGCCATTGTAGCACCTCTATACTCAGCCTCTATACTCGACAAAGCAATAGTGGGTTGCTTCTTGCTGATCCATGTAATAGCTCCACTCCCAAGTGAGAATAGAAAACCACTAGTAGATCTGCTATATGGAATGCTACTAGCCCAATCTGCATTGGTGTATCCATGAACCTGTAAATCTACTAGCTTCATAAAACAATGCATAATCCAAAGTAGCACTCACATAACGTGGAGTGCGCCTCAAGGCATCCAAATGTGGCTTCCTAGGAACCTGCATAAACTGACTTTCAAGTCCAACAGTATAGCTTAAATCACGCCTTGTAATTGTGAGATATATAAAACTTCCCACAATTTTCTTGTACATAGTAGCATTTTCCAATGCTTCACCTGATGTAGTATCCAACTTCAAATTTTGATCTAGTGGCATAGAAATTGGCTTACAATCAGCCATACCATACTTTTGCAGCATATTCAAGGCATATTGCCTTTGTGACATCCATATACCTGTTTCTATATGTATAAACTCAATGCCCAAGAAAAAGCGCAGCACACCAAGATCTTTCATGTCAAATTCCTGCATAAGAAGTCGTTTTACCTCTTTAATGAATTCTTCATTATCACCACCTACAATAAATTCGTCAATATAGATAGCCACAATTGTGATGCCATCATCACCCTTCGTTGCATATATTGAATGATCTGCATCACACATAGAAAACCCAATGGTGGTTAAGGAATCAACAATCCTTGCATGCCATGCACAAGGAGCTTGCTTCAGCCCATACAAAGCCTTTTGCAACCTATAAACATATTCTGGATGCTTTGAATCTTCATAATCTTGTGGCTGGTCCATGTATACTTCTTCTTATAACTCATCATGTAAGAAAGCATTCTTCATATCCATCTGATGCAAAGTCCTTTTGTTGTAGCTAATGCAACAAATGTTCTAATAGTAGATATTTAAGCTACAGGGCTGAATGTTTCCTCATAATCAATGCTATATGTCTCTGCATATCCTTTTGCTACTAATCGTGCTTTGTACTTGCTTATGCTACCATCAGCATTGTGCTTTAGCATGTAAACCCACTTACAGCCTATGGGTTTCTTCCCTTTTGGCAATGGAACCAGCTTCCATGTATCATTTCCATAAAGCGCACCCATCTCCTCATCCATAGTTTTTTTCCCAATCTACATTTCCAATTGCATCTTCAAAACAAGAGGGTTCAACATCTTGTATTACCTTTGTCATGTAGGCACAATGACGAGCCATATAATTGTCATATGTCAATCGTTGCATTGAATTCCGCATCCTCCCAGATTTTCTTGGTCCTGGGTCACTTCTCCTTGTATCATTTGCATGTGCTTTTCTTACTCTTGGAGTCTTCACAGAGGGCAATCCAAGTTCCTCATCAAGACTCTTTTTTTAATCACTTGAATCTCCATCAACGTCTTCAAAACCTGCACATGTTTTACTACCAGCATAAAGCTTTTCTTTACCTTTCTTGGATGTATTTGATGAATTTGATGGACTCAAATTTCCATGCAATCTTCCACTCCATGGATTTGAGTTGGAGCTATTGCTTGGTGATGCATCCGGTCCACTCAAAACTTGAGGTTCTGCACTTGATTTTTCAGCATTTTCTTTGTCATTTGGTTCAAGATTGAGTTCTTCTTTGGCATCTGCATAAAAGCTTGACATTTCATCAAATACCACATCTTTGCTCACCTTCACCTATCATGTGAGTGGGTTATAACATTTATATCCCTTTTGCTCAAGGGAGTATCCAATGAAGACACATTTTTCTGATTTTGGATCAAGCTTCATCCTCAGCTCATCTGGAACATGTACATATGCAATACAACAAAAAACTTTCATATGTGATAAGTTTCGGTTTTTTACCTGTGAGCTTTTCTTCAGATGTAACTTGATGTACAATAGAAATTGGAGTTCTGTTCATAATGTATACATCCATATGCACAGCTTTTGGTCAATAACAATGAGGCCTATTCTTCTCAGCCATCAAGGCTCTTTCTATTTCTACAATATGTCTATTTTTACATTCAACAACACCATTCTATTGTGGTGTGTACCTGCATGAAAACTGACGTCGACTTCCATGACTTTCAAGAAAGTTGCTGAACTCATTTTACATGTATTCACCTCCTCCATCAGACCTTAATGTTTGAATATATTTTCCTATCTGCTTTTCCATCATAGCTTTAAAATTCTGGAAGTGAGTGAACACCTCACTCTTCTCTTTCATGAAATATACCCACACTTTTCGTGTATGGTCATCAATGAAAGTAAAATAAAACATGCAACCGCCCATAGATGTGGTCTTTGCAGGACCCCAAACATTTGTATGTACTATTTCTAGCACATTCTCACTAACATGCTTGTCATGCGGGAATGATGATCTTGATTGTTTACCAAATTGACATGCTGCACATACCTTTTGCATTTTGGTAACCTTGAAATTTGGTACTCTGTTGACAATCTCCTTTGACTGCATCAATTTCAGCCTTTAGAGATTTCCATGTGCAATTCGTTTGTGCCAGATCTCTATATCACCAATAACTCTTGCACCTTTTGCAAACATGACTGCATTCATTTCAGGAATTTTCACATTTATGGTGAACATCCTATCCACTTTGTTTCCTTTGGCAATCAATCTTCCATCCCATTTGTATTCTTCTACATATAACCCATCAGCATTGAACCTGACTTGTAATCCGTGGTCAACCATTTGTCCAACAGAAACTAGATTCTTTGTTATATTTAGAACATGCAACACATCAGCAAGGTGTTTTACCTTCCCATCCTCCATAGATAGTGCTATATTTCTTGTATGCTCGATAGGGTGTGATGTGTCATCACTTGTTTCAACATATCCAAGAATTGGTAATTTTTGCAAAGTACCAAACCAATCCGCATGACTAGTCATGTGATTTCAAGCACCTAAATCAACATACCAGACATTATCATTCAATTTTGAAACAACATCAGACATCGTATTCATCATGTGATGTTGGACCATGGACAACTTCTCAGAATCATCTGCACTTGTGGATGCATAGTTGTTTTGCTGCCTTTTGTTATTTTAATTCTTCAACCTGCAATCACGTTCAAAGTGTCTAGGTTTACCACAATTCTAGCATCCTTTACTATCATTACTTGAATCATTTCTTTGAAATATTTTGCGACCTCTTTGGCTCCCCCTGCCTTGAAATTGTCCTCTTCCTCTTGTATGATTCTGTTGTTGACCTTGGTCTTGGTTATTGTTCCCTCTTCCACTTCCAAAACCTCTACCTGTGTCACTTCCTCTGCTAGAGTAGAATACCTGCTTAGACCTAGATTTTCCTTGGGAGTTTGAAAACTCACCAAGATTCTTTTCTTCAATAATCAGCATAGACACCAGATCAGCAAAATTCAGAATATTTTCATTGGTCTGTATAGAAGTTCTGAACTGCTTATATGTAGCTCCCAAACCATGAAGACGCACTTCCACCTTATCATCATCATATACATTCATGCCAATAGATGCAAGTGACTCACATATGCTTTTGATTTTCAAAGTGTAGTAACTTATCGACATAATCTTCTTTTCCAATGTATGAATCGTTTTCTTGGGTTGCAATTTGGGTTCCTTTCTATTGGTCTTATACAAAGTTACCAAACTGTTCCAAGCCTCTTTCGAAGTCTTGGCATCCTATATGTGTCCAATCATGCTATCTTGTATGATAATGGATAGCCAATACATTACCTTTTGTGCTCCTTGATTCCATTCCTCATATGCTCTTAATTGTTTTGCAATCTGATTCCTCTCTGGTAACTGTGGAGCATTTTCGTTCTCTCCTTCGATGTATCAAGAAATTCATCATTCTGAATCTCCAAGCATGGAAGTTGTTCTTGTCCAGCTTATCCCTCATAAGCTGTCTCATTCCATCTGCACTTTCCATTTCTACAACAATTCACAACACTGCAAAACACTACAAGAAGCACTTCTGCTTGAACACTGTCGCATTATGACGTGACATTTTGATCTAAAAAAAACACAGTTTTTGTGTATCAATAGTACATAGAATCACTTGAAATTCTGGATCTGGAATTTATGAGTATTGTTTTTGAAAATGATGCAGGTTATACTTTTCGAAACTGACTTGATTTTTTTGTGGGCCCCACCTTCGGGGGCTCGAAATGGAGGTTGCAATGGCTACTAAACTCTGATCTAACAAAAACAAGTGACCCAAAAGGGATAACTCTCAAAAATATTTTGAGGTCTTCTACCTTCACGCCAATTTTCGTAGCAATCTGAGGTCGTTTGTGAATCGCGCTTTCTCCACGCCTTCTTGTATGCTCTTCATCGTCGGCCTTCTTCACGAGCTCTCTACAACGACACTTGCTTTGATACCATGTCACGAGGAAGGAGATAAGGAAGAGAGCGCACACACACTCTCACAATCAAAGAGAGACACACACTCAGATTGAGGCAAGGAAGAATGATCTTCTTCTTCTTCTTCTATTAAATAAAAAGGAATGTACAAGAATGACCTAAAAACAAGAATACAACAAGTGCAATATATAAAGATCAGTACATAAGGAAAAAACCTAATGTCTGCCAATGAGTGAGCTGACAATGAATAAATATGCCATCACTCTCAGTGGATAAATCTAATAAAGTTCAATGAATTATCCCGAACATATACTAGAGTGACCACTATACATGTCAAAGAAACGAAAAATTGATACGTGTCATCCTAGATCATCACGTGTTGAGCTTGATATCTCAACATTTCATATATTGGCCATTGAGGATAAGTTAGATGGTACGAATTACCCATTGTGGGCTTATATGATGCGTCATGTATTGGTCGCAAAAGGAATATGGAATATTGTGTTGAAAAATGTCCTATTACACCTCCAACTGCAATTACTAAAGCTGATGCAGAAGGCATTGAAGATGGTGATATTCTTCAGGTTCCTATTTGTGCTGCGGTTTCTGCTGCACCTACTCTAGAGCAAATTTGTTGGGATGGCAGAGATGCTTAGGCACATGCATTGATAGCCTTGTCTTTCAAATGTGACATTATTCCTCACATTGGCTCTTGCATAATAGTTAAGGATACTTGGATACACTTACCACATTGTAGCAGGCGAGGAATGAGGCTTGTGTTGCTTACCTCCGAAAATAGTTGGAGAGTGAGCACATGAATGAAGGTGATTCTAGTGATAGTTTTCTAGCAAAGATCAAGGATTTGAAGGAACAATTGATTTCTGCTAATGAAGATTGATTCTATTCATAAGAATCAAACTTGGCAGTCTTGTGAGTTACCAGAAGGAAAGAAGGCTATAGGTGTAAAATGGATCTTCAAAATCAAAAGGAAAGCAGATGGTACTATTGATAGATACAAGGTCAGGTTGGTTGTCAAAGGAGATGCACAACAAAAAGGTATTGATTATGATGAGACATTTGCTCCTACATCTAGGATGACTGTTATTAGGTCAGTACTTGCTCTAACAACACATTTTGGTTGGCATATATATCAACTTGACATTAAGACTACTTTTTTAAATGGTGATTTACACGAGGATGTGTATATTCAGCAGCCAGAAGGTTTTGAAGAGACAGGTAAAGAACACTTAGTGTGTAAGCTTATAAAATCTTTGTATGGTTTAAAACAGGCACCTAGAGCATGGTATGAAAAGATACATACATATCTTTTATCCATTGGTTTCCATAACTCAGATGCAGCTCCAACTCTTTATGTCAAAGCTGAAACAGGTATGATGATTATAGCAATCATTTATGTGGATGATATTATAGTCACAGGTCCCAGAGATGAAGATTTGCAGATGTTCAAAGAAGAATTGAAGCAAACATTTGATGTGAATGATTTAGGCATTCTACATTATTATCTTGGGATTCAATTTTTGTTTCGAGACGAGTGTATCTACATGACACAACATAAGTACATTGAGAAACTTTTGGAAAGGTTTCAGATGAGTGATTCTAAACCTATGCAAACACCTATGGATCAGAACACGTCTTTACAAATGGTAGCAGATGCAGAGCCATTTGATGCTCCTCTATATAGTCAAGCAGTTGGTTGCTTGATATATCTTTGTAATACACGTCCTGATATACAGTTTGTAGTTTCTCAAGTATCAAGGTTCATGCAAAATCCGACAGTGTTCCATTGGAAAGCAGTAAAGCGGATCTTTCGTTATTTGAAGGGAACTTCAAATTATGCTATGGTATTTTCAAAATCTACACATTTGTTACTAAAAGGATTTTCAGATTCTGATTGGGCAGGTGATAGAGACACAAGAAGAAGTACTAGTGGAATTTGTTTTTATCTTGGAGATTCTCTTATCTCATGGTTTTCAAAAAGACAACCCACTATTGCCACTTCATCGTGTGAAACTGAATATCGTGCAGCAATTACAGCTACTCTAGAGTCAGTCTGGTTGCAGAAGATTTTCAGTTATCTTGATGTAAGAGTACATCAACCCATTCAAATATTTTCAGATAGCCAGAGTGTTATAGCTATAGCTAAAAATCCAGTGCATCATGCAAGGACAAAGCATATAGAGGTACACTACCACTATATTTGAGAGCAAATAGCTAAGAAGCACACTGAGCTGGTTTATGTTCCGTCTAGTGAGAATGTTGCAGATATTTTTACCAAAGCATTGACTAGAGATAGTCATGAGAAGATTTGCAGGTTACTGAAGCTTGTACCAATATGACATTGAAGGAGGGATTTTTGGAAGTCAATGTTTATATTGGTCCAACAAATAACTTCATAAGAAGCTTTCTCTATATTCTTCCAGGCGGGCGCAACATATAAATATAGATTTTATTACCTTCAACAAGTCGACGTGGGCAGAGTGGTCTAGATAAAATCTCCAAAAGTGTTCGTTGATCCACCTGAGTTCAAGTCCTGGCGCCGTTCGCGATTTGATTTTGCTTTTAGGAAACGCATACGGACGGAAGTTTTTTCGTAGATTTATTCGATAAGCTTTTCTTTAGCGATCGTAGCTTTTAGTACAACTTTTCATGGATACTCAACAACTATATAATAAGGCCCTTGGCTCATTGTGTAAATCACTCACTCAAAGATCTAGAGCTTGGAGATCTTCTTGAAGACAGAGTGTTCTCACACTCTTGAAGGAGGTGAAGTTTTGGTGAAGGAGAGGCTACTCTCATTGCAGCAGGAAGTCTTCTACGAGGTGGTGGTAACTATCTTTTGTGAGTTAACCTTGTGGTTGATTTACAATTTCATTACACTATTTTATTAGCTTGGTTGCTTCATTCTCTTCACACACACTTAGATTATTTCGACATAATCTAAATTTTGTATCATCATCTTCTTATTCTTCCATTAGTGAGTGCACCACTTTATATGGTCGAGTAGTACTCCCATGTTGTAATTTGGACATCTATTATTTTTAGTGAAGTAAGTGTTGGAGCAAGTCTATGACAAGCCTAAGTATTGGCTTGAGTCCCACAAAGCCTTAGAAGAAGCTTTAAAAAGAAGACTATGTAAAGTTCACTTGTGAACTACCTCTTGTAATTTTTTGAAGAGTTTACTTAATGTAAAAGTAAGAGAATCTTAAGTGGTTGAGTCCACATGATCAAAAAGGGAAAGAGGAGCCACGAATTCGTGATTTGTGGTAGGTAGAGAATCAAATCAATCATTGATTGATTGGAGAGTGATTGAGGGAAGTTAGCCTCCCAAACTCAACTATAAATAGATGGCAGTTTTAGTCGTGGTTAGAGAGACCTATGTGAAGACCTCCAAGAGCTGAGCTTTATGCCATATCAAGGTGTGATTACAAGGCAAACGTATGTATCAGTAAGTCCATTGTATTTTACAAGCAATATACTTTCATTTTCATTATCATTTGGGTTCATATTTCCATGTTCTCGTGAAGTGTACTACTCACTGCCATTACTCTTAGTTTTCTCAGTCAACTTGCAGAGATGGTTTCTCTGAGCTTGATGCATCATTTTCAGTGATTTAACTTGGTAAAGTTAGCTCTATAAGTCTACTATATGCTCACAAATTTTCATGTCATTTGGATGTTGCAATCTTCAGTTATGTTCATTTGAAGTCAAGAGGGTCTGTTCATCTTCACTTCTCTGTCAGGTACCCGACTTTTTCACTCATCTTGTCAGAGGTGTTTCTCAGTGGTTACTCATCCAAATTCAATGATGTAAAGCTTGTTAGATTCATATTACGGTCTAGTATAACCATACAAATGTTCATAATCATTGGATTCCTAAATTTTGAGTTATGTTGATTTTTCTGCTCACTAGCCTCAAACTATAGCAGCCCGTGAAAATCGGGATGATGTCATCAATTGTTAAAACTCATTCTCAGTGTGTGGTTCATTATTTTTGATGAGATTACTCTTGAAAGTTATCTTTAATTTAACTAGACTTCCCCAAGAGGAATTAAGCTAATTGGTGCTGTGCTCAGAGAATTATGTAAAACACTGGACAGGTGTATGAACCAAGAATAGCAAGTTTTCACCTCTGAGCTAACTCCAACTTATCTGTTTTGATCTATCTTTTTGAGAGTGATCTTCCAAGGTACATAGGGTGTCTAATACATCCATTGGCAAGCTAAAAGGGCCCATCATATACTCCTGGAGTTCATTTGGCTGGTGTAGATCAAGGATTTTGCAACACCTCTTCATCTTCAAGCACATACCTATCCATCTCTTCACAGTGGTATCAGAGCAAGGTTGGACAACATGGCAGATGGATTTCCTTAATCAATTGACAAATTAGACAGAGGTAACTACTCAGCTTGGTCATTAAGAATGGAAGCCTACCTCCAAGGTAGAAGTTTATATAGTTATGTGGCTAGAGATGAAGTTATGCCAAGTTTCAGGAACAAAAGTCAACCAACACAAGAAGAGCAAGAAAGATTGAGCACATGGTGCTCCAAGGATGCACTTGCAAGGTCTTATCTCCTCAACTCTATCTCAGATTTTTTGTTACCTCACATTAGAAGTTGTAAGACATCTCAGGAAGTGTGGGATGCACTTGAAGCTTTCTTTTCTTCAAGTACTAAAGCTAGGAAGCATCAACTATGGCTAGATTTCACAACTCTCAAGAAGGCTCCAAAACAAAATGTGACTGATTTTGTCACAAAGCTCAAGGACATAGCGGATCAATTGGGAAGCATTGGAGAGGTAATAGATGAAGAGCAAATTGTAAGGCAGGTCATCAATGGCTTGAAGGCAGATGACAAGTGGGAAGCATTCACCACAGCTATGGATTTGTACATGGACATGCATGTACCTGATTTCAACACACTCACTGGACAACTACTTACTCAAGAGGCAAAGCTTATCAAAAATGGAGAAAGCTCTAGAGGTAATCAATCTTCAGCTTTATACACGGATAAAAGCAAGTCTAAAGATAACAAAGGAAGGGCAAAGAAAGTGGATGATGAAGCAGGTACATATCAAGCTAACTATGCAGGTAGAGGAAGACATGGCAGAGGTAGAGGAAGAGGAGGTAGACAAGGCAGGGGGAGATCCCAAGACTCCAACTCATGTTCTATTTGTGGATTAACTAATCATACAACTGAAAATTGCTTTAGGAGTTCCAGGAATCAAAGAGGTAGAGGATACAATAGAGGAAGTTATGGCTACTCAAGAGGAAGGTTCAAAAGAGTAATTCCGAGGTCATCTACCTATGTGTATATGTGGATGATATTATATTGACATGAAATGATGCAGATGGTATGAAGAAGATCAAAGATCAGATGAGAGAAGAGTTCAAGATAAGTGATTTGGGTTCACTTACCTACTTCCTAGGTTTGGAAGTTGTCTACAAAGATCATGGTTTATTTCTCACTCAAAGAAAGTACATTAAGGACATGTTGGCAAAATTCAAGATGCAAGATTGTAAGATTGCAGGTACTCCAATGGAGGTCAATCACAAATTGAGCTCACATGAAGGTGAACTCATAGAGGACATCACATCATATCAAAGTCTAGTGGGTAGTCTCAACTATGCCACATTGACAAGAGTAGATATATGTTACAGTGTGAGTGTGCTAAGTCAATTTATGCACACACCAAGGAAACCACATATGGATGCTGCCAAAAGGATTCTCAAGTATCTCAAAGGAACCATAAATGAAGGACTTTATTATCCTTATGTATCTGATTTAGGTTTGAAGCTATTTTCTGATGCAGATTGGGCTGGCTCCAAGGAAGATAGAAGGAACACTTCAGGTTATCTTACCTTTGCAGGTTCAAAGATTATTTCATGGTCATCCAAGAAGCAACCCACAGTTTCTCTCTCTTCTATTGAAGCTGAATACAGAGGTCTTGCCATAGCTACACAAGAAGCTATGTGGATGAAGACATTATTCAAACATCTTGGATTGGAGTTTGGAACTCCAACTATTTTTGGTGATGATATGAGTTCTATTCATTTGGCTGCTAATCCTATTTTTCATGCAAGGACTAAACATATTGAAGTTCATTATCACTATGTACGAGAAAAGGTTCTAAGCAAAGAGATTCAAATATCATATGTGTCCACTCATCAACAATGTGCAGATATTCTAACCAAAGCATTGGATGGTACAAAGCTTTGCAAATTCAAGGCTATGATTGGTTTGCAGGTAATCTTGGAAGATTGAAGACCTCAAGCATACTTGGCTTGAGGGGGAGCTGTTGGAGCAAGTCTATGACAAGCCTAAGTATTGGCTTGAGTCCCACAAAGTCTTAGAAGAAGCTTTAAAAAGAAGACTATGTAAAGTTCACTTGTGAACTACCTCTTGTAATTTTTTGAAGAGTTTACTTAATGTAAAAGTAAGAGAATCTTAAGTGGTTGAGTCCACATGATCAAAAAGGGAAAGAGGAGCCACGAATTCGTGATTTGTGGTAGGTAGAGAATCAAATCAATCATTGATTGATTGGAGAGTGATTGAGGGAAGTTAGCCTCCCAAACTCAACTATAAATAGATGGAAGTTTTAGTCGTGGTTAGAGAGACCTACGTGAAGACCTCCAAGAGCTGAGCTTTATGCCATATCAAGGTGTGATTACAAGGCACACATATGTATCAGTAAGTCCATTGTATTTTACAAGCAATATACTTTCATTTTCATTATCATTTGGGTTCATATTTCCATGTTCTCGTGAAGTGTACTACTCACTGCCATTACTCTCAGTTTTCTCAGTAAACTTGCAGTGATTTAACTTGGTGCATCATTTTCAGTGATTTAACTTGATAAAGTTAGCTCTATAAGTCTACTATATGCTCACAAATTTTCATGTCATTTGGATGTTGCAATCTTCAGTTATGTTCATTTGAAGTCAAGAGGGTCTGTTCATCTTCACTTCTCTGTCAGGTACCCGACTTTTTCACTCATCTTGTCAGAGGTGTTTCTCAGTGGTTACTAATCCAAATTCAATGATGTAAAGCTTTTTGGATTCAGCTTACTGTCTAGTAGAACCATACAAATTTTCATAATCATTGGATTCTTTAATTTTGAGTTATGTTGATTTTTCTGCTCACTGGCCTCAAACTGTAGCAGCCCGTGAAAATCGGGATGATGTCATCAATTGTTAAAACTCATTCTCAGTGTGTGGTTCATTATTTTTGATGAGGTACTCTTGAAAGTTAGCTCTTTAAGTTAGCTAGACTTCCCCAAGAGGAATTAAGCTAATTGCTGCTGTGCTCAGAGAATTATGTAAAACACTGGACAGGTGTATGAACCAAGAATAGCAAGTTTTCACCTCTGAGCTAACTCCAACTTATCTGTTTTGATCTATCTTTTTGAGAGTGATCTTCCAAGGTACATAGGGTGTCTAATACATCCATTGGCAAGCTAAAAGGGCCCACCATATAATCCTGGAGTTCATTTGGCTGGTGTAGATCAAGGATTTTGCAACACCTCTTCATCTTCAAGCACATACCTATCCATCTCTTCACAGTAAGCATCCAGCTTACGTTCCCTATCCTTGTCTCATGATCTTTCTTTCTCTATCTCACTTATCATCTTGTCAATTAAGTTGTGTATGCTCAAGAGGTTTTAGTATTGGAACGATCCTGGGGCCCCAAATTCCAACACTTGGTATCAGAGCTTTAGGGTTTTGGTATCAGAGCTACATAATTGAATCAGATACCAAAACCCTAAAGCTCTGATACCAAGTGTTGGAATTTGGGGCCCCAGGATCGTTCCAATAATACACACATGCATGCACACATGCATGCACACTGATATATCTATATGTACATGAAATACATATATATGCAATACATGAGATACATATATATGCATGACAATCGAAGATCCTCCAATGTTTTAATTTTTTCCGTCAATAGAACATCGTGCAAGCAATGGTAGCGTATCGTAAGAACCACTGGAATTGGCATCGCATAAGCGACATTTTCTAGCATCACTTATGCCACACAAAAAGCATCACTTATGCAATGCTTTTTTAAACCGTCATGTTAGCAATGCTCTATGCGAGCGTCGCACACCCCGTCATGCCACACATCAAAAAAACGTCATTTGCCTCATCATTTAATCGACGGACCGCACTCAATGTTCATTGCGATGCATTTTGCAATTTTATAGTGATGAAATTGTGTCACCTTAACCATGGCTATGCAACCGTATTCCTTGTAGTGGATTTACTCCTTGATACACTTATTCGTTGGTGTTGGGACTCTTCTAGCTCCATTAGCATTCCATTCAATTCTCTACCATCATGGCGTCAGAGGTCTTAGGCACATCCGGTGGATCAGGGTCTAGTGATAGTGTTCAGAAGAGGAGCTATAACTTTCAGGGCAAAGACCATTTTGAGATCCAAAAATTTGATGGCACAAACTTTGCTCTATAAAAGAATCAGATTAAATATGTGTTGATTCAAAGGAGGCAATGGAAGCCAGTAAATGGGATTTCAAAGAAGCCTGCTGACATGGATGAAGATGATTGGCATGAGTTAGATGAAATGGCCAGGTCTACCATTTGCTTGCACCTGACAGATAATGTTTACTTTAGAGTATTAGAATATGAAAGTGCAGAGGAGCTTTGGAAGAAGTTATGCAATACATATGAAAAAGAGATGACATCAAATAAAGTGTATCTGATGAGAAAATTATATGACCTTCATATGAAGGACACAAATAGTGTTGTTGTTCATCTAAATGAGTTTGATGCTATATTCTCCGAGTTACATGCTCAGAAAAAGAATATGGATAACAAAATGAAAGCAGTATTGCTATTATGCACCCTGCCATCATCATGGGATACATTTTGCACAACTATTAGCAATAGTGCACCTGGTGGTAAACTTGTCTATGATGACGTACGTGGAGCACTCTTGAGTGAGGAGATTCGTAGAAACTCTATGGTTGGCACTCAGAGTGGAGATGCATATAATGTTCGTGATCCTTACCAAGGAAAGAATCAGCAACATGGCAGGAGCAAGAACAAGGAAAAGAATGGTCAACAAAATAAGAGTAGAAGTAAATCAAGGAAGAGGGATATTGAATGCCATTATTGTCATAAGAAAGGACATATGAAGAAAGATTGTTATGCATTAAAGAATGCTAAAGGTAAAGGACAAAACGTTGATGGGCATGTTAAACAATTATTTGAAACATCTACTTCAACTGTGAAGATTGAAGAAATTAATGCTATTTCTGATGATGCGGATGTGTTGACACTTGATAGTACTGTTCCATCTGTAAGCCACCGGATTGGCATTCTTTATTTTCATAATTCCTATATTTTCCTATCCCGCACGAACTGAAAGGTCGTTGCAAAGTGATGTATCTGCTTATCAATTAATGAAAAGACATTGCGGTGACTCTCCGGTAACGACAAGCGGGATCGCCAGACTGTTTGTCTGGGCGATTATGGTCTGTGGAGACGTCGTCGTCGTGCAGCATTCGTGAGATCTGAGTATTATTGCTCTTACCTTTGTTTAATTACATTAATTTGTGATTAACACACTATTGTTAAGTTGCGAATAGTAAGTCTGTGTGACGGTAATGAATAATTCCCGCGTTACTTACTGTGAAAAGGCTAACCAGAATTTTGATAGTAAGCGATTCGATATTGAACACTAACGTACTACATAATGAATAAGTTAATTGGGAAAATTAAGATACAGGGCCTCTGATAAATCAGACCCCTACCACTCCCAAGAACCCGAAGAACTTAAAAATGCCTGTAATGTAAATGTGCATTTTAACACTGGTGCCGTCTGTGGGAAGGTGGCATAGATGGTGAATAATCAGTAAGTGATTACCGGAAACTGAATGCGGCCACGGTGCCTGATCCATTTACTCTTCCCTTTCTTAACACAATGCTCAACAGAGTGGCTGGGCACGAGATGTACTCCTTTTTGGACGGCTACAGTGGTTATAACCAGGTCAGAATGGCTGAACAAGACATACTGAAAACAACTTTCATTATGAACTGGGGTGTTTTTGCTTGTACGGTCATGTGGTTTGGGTTAAGGAATGCTCCCAGCACATTTCAACGCTGTATGCAGGAAGTCTTTTCACCCTACCTGACTACTTTTATGCAAGTATATTTAGATGACTTCTCCTTATTTGGCAAGATTGTGGCGCACTTGTATCATTTACAGTGCTGCTTTGAGAAATGTCTTGAATACCGACTCTGCCTGAACCCGAAAAAATTTGTTTTTGCGGTTTCTTGTGATAAACTCCTTGGACATATTATATCTGCACAAGGTATCCAAGTCGATCCAGACAAAGTCGCAGCTGTGTTGGAAGCACCCGTCCCTACAATGCCGAAGGAAGTTATGCGCTTCCTGGGTCAAATTCGGTGGCATGGCAGGCATCTATGGTGGCTAGCCCATTTAGCAACACCACTTAATCGGCTAATGACTAGTACTCCAGGACAATTTGAATGGACTCTGGAATGCCAAACTACATTCGATCGTCTAAAAGGATTATTGACGCAGGCTCCAATTTTGCAACCTCCTGATTGGGACCGCCCATTCCATGTCTTTGTAGATGCATTAGATATAGCAATTGACAGTGTTTTAATACAACAAACAGATAAATGGTTTTGGCTTGTATATTATGCAAGTTGCCGATTAGCCCCTGCTGAAATTAACTATTCAGTGATCGAAAGAGAATGTCTCAGGTTGGTGTATTCTGTGAAGAAATTCTGGCATTATTTACTCGGCCGAAAATTCACCTTTCACGTGGATCATGCTGCACTTGTATATCTGGTCCGACAACAACATTTAGGAGGTCGCTTGGCTCGTTGGATTTTATTATTACAAGAGTTTGATTATGAAGTGATTCATCGACCCGACACAGCACATGCATTAGTAGATTTTCTCTCTCGGTTGGAGTCCGGTGAAGCTCCGGTGGGTGTTGATGACACCACACCATCAATTTACATTACTCAAACGGCTCGTGACGAATCGACAGAACCTCTTGTGCCGTCTACCTACTATGATACGTTGTTAATTTCTCTAACTAAAGGATGTCTTCCTCCTCATACACCTCCTGCTATGCGGCGGAAAATTGCAGTTTACAGTCGTGGATTCCAGTTGATTGTAGGATAGTTGTACTACATGGATCATACTGGTCTCTTACTTCACTGTATTCCACCACATGAAGCAGACTCGGTTATTGCTATAGCACATTCAATACCCTCCGGTGGACATTTTGCAGCAGATATTACTCACCGGAAAATTCTACAAAGTGGGCTTTGGTGGCCTACCATGTATAAAGATGTGATGCAGTTTATGTAGTAGTGTGACACTTGTCAACGATCTGGACAGCCATTACAACGCCATTTCTTTACTCTGCAACCTGTATTACCTTTGAAACCTTTTCAGAAGTGGGGTCTTGATTTTATTGGGCCAATAACACCACCAGCGATCCTTAGCAACACTTGCTACATCCTAACTTGTATAGATTACGCTACCAGGTGGGCAGAAGCTTGGGCCTTACGATCCGCCACAGCTGTTTCGGTGGCAAAATGCCTGATGAAGGACGTCTTCCCGTGTTATGGATTACCTCTGGAACTTGTGATAGATCAAGGAACACACTTTGCTAACAATTTAATGCGCGTACTAACACATACTTTTCAAATTTTGCATAAATTTAGTTCCCCATATTATCCCCATGCTAATGGTTTAGCTGAAAGTACCAACAAGACACTGTTGAGTATGCTTCACAAATTAGTCGTAGAATCACCAGAACGTTGGGATCAATTACTACCCGCCGTCTTATGGGCATACTGGACTACTTACAAAGTAGCAACCGGAATGACCCCTTTCAAGCTTGGTTATGGGTTAGAAGCAATCACCCCGATGGAGATTGTCGTGCCAAGCTTACGCGTGGCCATAACTCAGAAGCTGTTACCCGAAGACTCTTTGCCATTTCGGTTGGACACACTCAGAGCCTTGGATGAACATCGCTGGGAAAGTTTTCTGACTCTTCAAGAAGTTCAGTTGCGGCAAGCCCGTACCCATGATCGCTTTCTCCAGACTCCAGTTTTTACGGTGGGCCAACTTGTGTTGTCTTATAATGCTAAATCAAATCGTTCTGCTGGAAAATTTAAATTATAGTGGTTCGGTCCTTACCGGATTAGTGAGCAAGTGGGAACAACTACTTTTTGGTTGACTACCTTGACTGGAATTCCTCTTCCTAAAGTAATCAATGGTTCAAAGTTGCGTCCATATCACCAAGCGCCTGATCGCCGCTGATGTATTCTTCGTTTTCTCGCGTGTCATTTATTTTTTTAATTTATTTCCACGTTTTGGTTGAATAAATACCGTAAAACTTGTTGATATATTTAGGTAGTGATGTGTGTGAACACTCTAGGACCGCCGGGGCACTTTTTTCCCTCTTTAGGAGGTTTTTTTCCCCCAGCTTGTATATACGCCTATTGCCCTAATGGGCTACTTATCTTTGTACATTCTCTAGTAATATATTCAGTCTTGTGTGTTGTGCTCCAAGCTTCTTCTTCTTCCTTGTGTTGTTCGCGTGCTTCTGCAGACATCTAACTCCAACAATTGGTATCAGAGCAGGTCGTCGCTTCATCTAGGGCACCGTCGACACTCCTCCGTTTACAGTCTCAGATTCGCACGAAACTTGGTGCGCATACTCAGGGTGTTTCCGAGATCAAAACTGCTTCGCTTTGTGGTGCCGAAATCGCGATCTGAGCTCGTTTCGGCCTCCGAACGCACTATCACAGTGCTTGTGCAGGCTATTTTGTCCTTTTGTGCCAAAGGTATATACCAGTTTCTGTTCGCCAGTTTAAGCATCTCAAAGTCTGCTACAGGTCTAGCAGAACTCGTCTGGGCAGTTCCGTTCAACCTTTTGAGATACAGTCAATTTTCTGCATCAAGGTATTTTAGTCACCGGCCATGGCTGAAAGCAGTGATGTATTCTGTATGTTGGTTGTTGAGGATAAGTTGGATGGTACCAACTACCCATTATGGGCTTATATGATGGGACATGTATTGGTTGCAAAAGGACTGTGGAACATTGTGCAAGGTGTTGATAGACGTCCTGTTACACCTGCGACTACAGGTACTACAAATACAGGTGTTGGAGGTGCTGGAGCTGATGAAGATGGTGTCGAAGATGATATTGTGCAAATTCTTGTTCGTGCTGCTATTTCTGTTGCACCTACTGCAGAGCAGATTTGTTGGGATGGCAGAGATGCCCAGGCACATGCATTGATAGCTTTGTCTGTCAAACGTGCCATTGTTCCTCACATACGCTCTTGCAGAACAGCTAGGGATGCTTGGGATACACTTACCACATTGTACCAAGCTAGGAATGAGGCTCGTGTTGCTTATCTTCGAAAACAGTTGGAGAGTGAGCACATAAATGAAGGTGATTCTATGGACAGTTTCCTAACAAAGATCAAAGATTTGAACGAACAGTTGATTTCTGCTGATGAGGTTATACCAGATAGCTCACTTGTGCAGACCGTTCTAAATGGTCTTCCTAACTCATATCAGAGTTTTGCTTCTACTCTTCGGTTGATGATGAAAGGCAATCTGAATGCCTTATCATTTGAGGAGTTAGTCTCTGTTCTGTTGTAGGAAGATCAGTCCAGGCAGAACAGGTCCATTATGCGAGTTGTAGATCAAGCTTTCCTGGCTAGTGAGAAGGGCAAAGGAAAATGGAGCTCTTCTACTAGTAAGCAAAAATCTGCAAATGCTGCACATTCAAAGAACCAAGACAAAGATGAGAAAAAATCAGAAAAGCAAAAATTGTTTTGTAAGTACTGTAAAGGCAATGATCATATCATAAAGAACTGTCCAAAACTGGCTGCTAAAGAGGCAAAAAAGAAAGAGGCTGGAATGGTTGTTGCAGAGGCCTCTACACCAAAAACAGAGTCTGCAAATCTTGTGCAGGAAGAAGAATGGGCGTTTACTATTGTCTACAGTTTTGACCCATCTTCTCATGATCAGTGCATGTCTGCAGTAGACTCAGATGTTTGGCACTTTGATAGAGGGGCGAGCAAACATATTACCTCACAGCGTAGTTTCTTCTCTTCACTCGAGCCTACCCCTACAAGGAATACTGTTACATGCACCAACAACTCCTCTTATCCTGTTATGGGAGTTGGTAAGATCATTTTGACTACTGCTGATGGTAGTTCTTTCACTTTGTCAGATGCTTTATTTGTGCCAGGGATAAAAAAGAATCTCTTATCAGTTTCTGCATTAGCCAAGATTGGCTTGGTTGTGAAATTTGTTGTCATGACAGGTGTACAGTTCATGATCTCTCAAATGGCGATGTGATTATTGCTTCTGGCATTTTATGTCGTCGACTGTATAAGCTCATAGACTATGAAAGATCTGTGAATGATTCGGCATGTGCAGTTCAAGATTCCCAGGCTATGTCAGATGCAAAGCTTTGGCATGCATGCTTTGGTCATCTGAATTTTGCTAGTTTGCTATGCCTGCAGAAATCTGAAATGGTGTCCTCTTTGCCCAAACTTGAGGCACCTGGAAAACATGTTTGTGAAGGCTGTATTTTAGGCAAAATGCAGTGTTCTTCCTTTCCAAAAGATGGTTCAGTTCGGGCTACACAGAAATTGCAGCTTGTACATAGTGATGTCTGTGGTCCTATGCAAACACCCTCTTTTGGAAATTCCCTTTACTTCGTGACTTTCATTGATGATTTTTCCAGGCATGCATGGGTATATCCACTCAAAGCAAAGTCCGAAGTGTTCATGTGCTTCAAACAGTTTTTGGTTTTGGCTGAAAATCTGTCAGCATGTAAAATGGGCACCCTCCGTTCTGATCGAGGGGGGGAATATATGTCTTCAGATTTTAATGCATTTTTGGCTGAACGTGGGATAAAACACCAGTGTATAGTGCCATATACACCTCAACAAAATGGAGTTGCTGAATGGAAGAACATGTCTCTCATGGAGATGGCGAGGTGTATGGTCAAGAGTCAGGCTTTACCTCATAGTTTCTGGCTTGAGGCTCTCATGTGTGCAACATATGTATTGAACAGGTATCCCACTAAAGCACTGCAGTCTATCACTCCATATGAGGCTTGGCATGACCGCAAGCCATCTGTTGCTCATCTGCGTGTTTTTGGTTGTTTGGCATATGCATTAGTGCCTGAACAACATCGTAGAAAATTGGATGATAAAGGAGTTAAATGTATTTTTGTTGGATATAGTTCTAAAAGTAAAGGCTATCGTCTGTATCATCCACAGACTAAACGCATTCTGGCTAGCCGTGATGTTGTATTTGTGGAAGATGCTATTCAGCCATTGCTTTCATGTACGAAGGAGACATCTGTTAGCTCCAAAGACATGTATGATACTTTGATGCCTCTTTTTACAGGTGGACAGTCTAGTGTTGGTCCTAATGAGGCAACTTCTTAGCCTTTGTAGGTTTCATATGATGATGCAGATCATTCCATTTCTGATGCAGATTTACATGATGCACTTGCTGATGAGAGAGCTGATATTGAGCAGGCAAAAACTATGCCAAAATGGCTAGTGCAAACCTTGCGTGACAGCAAATTAGATGCACCTTTGTCATACCGTACTCGTTCAGGCTCTCATAGTGCCTCCTTTGCATCAGATTGCTATGCTATGGCTGCATCTAGTCTCTGTGATGAGAATGAGCCTGTTTCTTTTGATGAAGCACAGAATTCTGAAAATTGGATGGCTGCTATGCAATCTGAATATGATGCTATAATGAAGAATGGTACATGGTCTTTATGTGACTTGCCTCCTAGCAAGAAGGCCATTGGCACTAAGTGGGTATACAAGCTGAAGCGTAAACCTGATGGTACAGTTGATAGGTATAAGGCTAGGCTTGTTGCAAAGGGTTATGCGCAGGAAAGAGGCATTGATTTTGATGAGACCTTTGCACCTACATGCCGTATGACTACTGTTCGGAGCATTTGTGCACTTGCAGCCCATCATGGTTGGAATGTACATCAGTTGAACATTAAAATAGCATTTCTGAATGGTGACTTGCATGAAGAATTGTATGTTTTTCAGCCCCGTGGCTTTGTGCACAAAGGGCATGAAAACCAGGTGTGCAGATTAAAGAAGGTGTTATATGGTTTAAAGCAAGCACCACGTGCTTGGTATGAGAAGATACATGCCTATCTGATTGCACATGGTTTTGAGAACAGTCCAACTGAAAGCACCTTATATGTTAAGCGTGTCAATGATGTGCTTCTGATCATTGTTGTCTATGTAGACGACATGCTGCTCACTGGTCCTATTGAGAAGCATATTGCTGATTTTAAGGCTGATTTGCATGCCTCATTTGAGATGTCTGATTTGGGGCATTTGCATCACTATTTGGGCATTCAGTTTATGCAAGTTGATGGTGGAATGGCTTTGTGTCAAACGAAATATATTGACACATTATTGCAGCGTTTTGGCCGTGAAGACTGTAAGCCTATTGCCACTCCTATGGAGATAGGTTTACGATTGAGTCTTCATGATGCTAGAGATGCATTTGATGTTGTTCTCTATCAGGAGGCTGTTGGGTGCTTGATTTACTTATGCATTACTCGGCCAGATATTCAGTTTGTTGTCTCACAGATGAGCAGGTTTATGCATTGCCCAGGAGTCACGCATTGGAAGGCGGTTAAGCGCATCTTTCGCTATTTGAGTGGTACTCGGCTACTTGGGTTGTTTTATCCCAAGGGGGGATCACTACCGCCAGATTTGCATGCTTTTTCTGACTCAGATTGGGCTGGTTGCTATGAAACTCGTGTGTCCACCAGTGGTTTTTGCTTCATGCTTGGTAGCTCATGTATATCTTGGTTGAGCAAGAAGCAGCCTACTCTGGCCACTTCCAGTTGTGAGGCTGAGTATAGGGTAGCTTTCACAGCGACTGTTGAGTGTGTGTGGCTCAGACGCCTTATGGCTGATTTGGGTGTTGGCCAGTCTTCTGCCACCACCATCTTCAGTGACAGTCAGAGCGCATTGGCAGTTGCGAGGAACCCTGTGATCCATGCTCGCACTAAGCACATTGAGGTGCATTATCACTATGTCAAGGAGAGGTTCTCTACTGGGGAGATCAGCTTGGCATATGTGCCCACACAGGAGAACACTACAGACGTTTTCATGAAGGCTCTGCCTAGGGAGAAGTTTGAAGCTTTCTGCAAAGCTTTGGGCTTACTTCCTTTTGTGGAGTGATTTCCACATAGCTTGGCACTTCCTTATACATGAGTGCCAGCTCCTTGTTCACCGCATCACTCCAGGGGGGATTTGTTGATATATTTAGGTAGTGATGTGTGTGAACACTCTAGGACCGCTGGGGCACTTTTTTCCCTCTTTAGGAGGTTTTTTTCCCCCGGCTTGTATATACGCCTATTGCCCTAATGGGCTACTTATCTTTGTACATTCTCTAGTAATATATTCAGTCTTGTGTGTTGTGCTCCAAGCTTCTTCTTCTTCCTTGTGTTGTTCGCGTGCTTTTGCAGACGTCTAACTCCAACAAAACTCCTCGTTTTGATATGTAATTATGATTAATCGCCACCCTGTGTTATTGATTCTGCACATACATGTACGCCATAATTATGAAGGTTATCATCTCAACACCGCATGATGATTAGGGTTTTCGATCGCCTCTCGTTGCCAAGTGTCTACTTAATCCTCTTCTTTTCACTGTTAATCGCTATTGTGTCTGTGTGTTCTGTGCGCTATGTTTTCTATGTTTGCTATGTATTCGTGTTCTTGTGACTTTGTGTGCGCATCATGGAAGCATTAGCCAATTTCGCTACCTTCCGTGACGGACTCCCTCAGGACGTGAGTGAGTTCTTGCGTATACGTGGCCTGTTGAACTTTGCTGAATTGCCTCAGCATTCAGTGGAGTGTCAACCCTTTTATGCGCAGATCATATCTGCCATAGCCGCCACATCTGCCACAGAGCAATGTTGGCCGATCACATGTTTACCGAACCGTGTCTTCATCACCTTAGCGTCGTTCGCTGAATTTTGTCTATCCATAGAAGGAGTGGAGAATGGTCCTCTCCTTCCTATTGCTACTATGGTAGAATTATTTCCCCGGCACTCATCAAATGAGTATGCCATTTTGTGTCGCCTTGACCCTGAACGCACTGCATTACAATTCTTAGTTGCTATCCTTAATTTATAGAAATGTACTTATGGGATTTCACGCCCATTTTATTTGATGATTGACATGGCTTCTCGTGAGCCTCTTAATTTCACCTCATTTTATTTTCGGCACATTCACTGTGAATGCGTTACGGTTATTAAGCAAGTTAACAAAGGTGATCTTCCACGATATGCCTTCCCCACATCCTTACATTCCTTTTTCCCACCATTCAAGCCGTGCAACCTCCACCCAATGCACCATTCTTACTGCATGAAGAATCCACTCGGATGCTTGAAGATGAAGACGAGGATGATGATGCCGATTTGTTTCAACTCCTTCGCCGGAAACGCAATCGCATAAGCCCATCGGAAAGTCAAGTGCAAGGTTCGACCGCAGCCAATGAAGAAGAGATCTTTCATGACAGCGCAACTTCTATCCATGTCGATTCTTCCGCCCAATCTTCTCCGAATAAGCAGCAGGAAAAAAGTGCGTCCACCACTGAATCTGAAGCAATTTCTTCGAAGGAGGATTCTCAGCAGTAGACCCAAGATGATGTGCGATCCATTGTTGTTGAGATTGTCAATGAAGTAATTATTGTGGTCGATGCTGTAATTGACCAAATTGAAGCGACTACGCAGTAGACTCCCGAAATAGTGTTGATGCCCAACACTCTTATACCCACTCCTCCACCAATGACTCCGGTCGAGCCCATTGTACATGTTCAACCTATTGTCCTTGAAGCACCGGATTCCTCATCCTCTTCGCCTAATTATTCTCCACCATCTTCCAATCACCTCTTATCAGCCTCTTCATCCCAGCCACTTCCTCCTCCTCCTCTTCCGGTTCCCATGTTTACTGAATTAGAGTCCATGGGTCGAATGCTAATTCAGTTCTCATAGCAGCTACCGATGCAACTCAGAATGGTCACTGATAATATTCGTCAAGAATTTCAGCATAAAGTCGATATCTTAGAAGCAGATATTACTCCACTATAGGAAGAAGTTGATGCAGTTAAGGCAAAAAATCATGGCCTACACTTACAAATTCAACAGCTTCAAGATCAGCTAGCACAGAAAGATGCTTTGCTGTGTCAAAAGGATACAGAAATCATCATGTTGAAGCAAGAAATCACTGATAAAACAGATGCAATGACTGCCATAGGCAATGAACTGCATAGCACGGGGAAGCATACAACATATTAGAAGAAGCCTCTCAGTCTCTGGCCAGCAATGTACTTAAAGCTGAAGCAGAACTGCATAAGACTACTGAAACCCTGTTCAAGCGTGATCAAGAGTTACAGGAAGAGCTTGGCAGGTATCTCCGTTTAAAGAAAGAATTTGAAGGAGTGCAGAAGGAAATAGAAGCCTACTACAAAACCATGCAGTTCTAGTCTGAAGAACTAGAGAGAAGAGAAAAGCAGCTCGGTTATCAAGTAGAGCGTTTATCCAGAATAGATAAACAGATTGAAGATATGAGATTGAGCCGTGACGCAGCCCTGGCAAATGATTTCTATCTACAAGAGGCATTTTTGCAAACACAGGCTGACATTTTAATGAGTCAAGTGATTGTCGCAAGCTCTGTTCATATTGACACACAGTTAGTCGAACCAGAAACTTTAAAGTTAATGCTGGATTCTTTGAAGCAGAAGATTTCCATAACTTTTAAATTAGCTCGCACCATGTATATACAGGGCATCGTAGATGATCCCTAAATTTTGTTTCCGTTGTGGGTTCAAGTCCACCGTGCATGCCAGTGTAAGCCACCGGATTGTCATTCTGTATTTTCATAATTCCTATATTTTCCTATCCCGCACAAACCGAAAGGTCGTTGCAAAGTGATGTATCTGCTTACCAATTAATGAAAAGACATTGGGGTGACTCTCCGGTAACGACAAGCAGGATCACCAGACTATCTGTCCGGGTGATTACAGTCTGTAGAGACGTCGTCGTAGTGCAGCATTCGTGAGATCTGAGTATTATTGCTCTTACCTTTGTTTAATTACATTAATTTGTGATTAACACAGTACTGTTAAGTTGCGGATAGTAAGTCTGTGTGACGGTAATGAATAATTCCCGCGTTACTTACTGTGAAAAGGCTAACCAGAATTTTGATAGTAAGCGATTCAATATTGAACGCTAACGTACTACGCATTGAATAAGTTAATTGGGAAAATTAAGATATAGGGCCTCTGATAAATCAGACCCCTACCACTCCCAAGAACCCGAAGAACTTAAAAGTGTCTGTAATGTAAATGCGCATTTTAACACATCTAAGGTGCTTATGGCTGATTCTCTTTCCCACACTTGGCTGCTAGATTTTGGTGCTTCTTTCCATGTGACACCACACAAAGAATGGCTCTCTAATTATGTAGCAAAGTTTCTTGGTACCATGAGACTTGGTGACTCTTACCAGTGTGATGTTGTGGGGATTGGAGATGTGGTTGTGCAGTTCATTGATGGTTCAAAATTTACTATGCATAATGTATGCCATGTACCTCAGTTATCACGCACTTTGATGTCAATTGGTCAACTTGATGACCTTGGTTACAAGGTGGTCTTCTATGCTCAGTCCTTTTGCATATCAAAGGGCAATATGGTTATTGCAAAAGGAAGCAAAGTTGGCTCACTTTATCCTTTATTTGTATAAGAGAAAGGACACTTGTTAGCTGTTATTGAATAGCCTATGGCTTGTATTTGGCATGGTCATTTGAGCCATATATCGTAGTGAAATGGAAAATCTTTCTCGTTATGGCTACTTGTGTTATCTTTCTCCGATTTTTCATTTTCTGAGCATTGTCAATATGGAAAGCAAACCAAAAATGTGCATAGAATGCACATTGACTCTTCAATTCAGCCTGTATATCTCGTTCATACAGATGTGTGTGGTCCCATGCCCAGTAGGTCCTTAGGTGGTTCTCTCTACTTTGTCACTTTCATAGATGATGCTATAGAAAAGTTTGGGTATATCCTATCAAATTGAAGGATGAGGTATTCCCTACTTTCAGAAAATGGCTTGTTTCAGTTGAGACTGAAAAAGGAACTAAGCTTAAGGCTTTATGTTCAGATAATGGGGGTGAGTATACCTCACATGAATTTAGCCTTTTCTATCAGTCTAGAGGGATCCATAGAGAGTTTATAACTCCTTATACCCGAGTATAGAATGGTGTAGCTGAGAGGATGAATAGAACTATTCAAGATAGAGTAGTCTCTATGTTGCATCATGCAAAACTCTCACAAGGCTTTTGGGCAGAAGTAGTATTGACTGCAGTTCATGTGATTAACCTTTCACCTAGCACTGCCAAAGGTCTGAAAGTGGCACAAGAGTTATGGACAAGGAAGCCTTCATATCAAATGTCTGACTCAACTTCTTTTTGAGAATTGACAAATCATAAGAGGACTTCCTAGCAATCAACATATCATCGACACAAAGTATCAAGCATATCAAGCTGCCATCTGAGCATCTCTTTGTGTAGAGACAGTGATCCTCATTACTTCGATAATAGCCTTGAGACTTCATAAAAGCATCAAACTTTTGGTACCATTGTCTAGGGGACCTTTTAAGTCCATACAAGCTCTTCTTAAGCTTACAAACTAGACTTTCCTTGCCAGTAACTACATAACCCTCTGGTTGTTCCATATAGATCTCATCTGTAAGATCTCCATGCAAGAAAGAAGTTTTCACATCCATTTGGACTAGCTTTAAGTCCTCCATTGCAATGAATCCAAGCAATATGTGAAGGGTGATCATCTTCACCACTAGAGAGAAGATTTCCTCGAAATCAACACAATGTTGTTGCTTAAAACCCTTTGCAACAAGTCGTGCTTTATACTTTGGAGAAGCACTATATGATGTGAATTTTAGCTCATATACCCATTTACATGGTAAAACTTTCCTATCATTTGGCAAAGGTACTAAATCCCAAGTACCATTCTTGTGAACAGAATCCAACTCACTCTTCATGGCATGCTCCCACTTGACATGATCCTCTGTCTGCATAGCCGCTTTGTAGCAAGAAGGCTCACCGGCATCTGTTAGCATAATAAAACCTAAACCTGGAACATATCTATTAGGTGGATGTGAGACACGTGCATAACATCTCAATGGTTGTTGAACAGGAACATGTGCAGACTGATTTGAATGGACATTCTCTTGAACATCCCTATGTGTAACATTTTTATGCATGCTAACCAGAGGACTAGTATCCTCAAACACCACTCTTCTCACTTCAACCTCCTTAATGGGTTGTTTATGCATTTTAGACTCATTGAAAATGACATCACTACTTCTAATCACTGATCGTGTTTCAGGATCCCATAAGCGATATCCAAATTGTCCTTCTTGACCATATTTAAGAAAAATGCATTTCTTTCCGAGCATATCATCATGGAGCTCTCGAGAAGGAGAGTGCACTGTGGTGCATCGTCGTCGAAATACTTCAACCACAAACATCACTCTAAACAAGCTGCAATTTCTAAGTAGCTCAAATTGAACCATCTTTTGGAAACAACAAATGCTACATTTTGCCTAAAATACAAGCTTTACATATGTTTATGAGGTGCCTCAAGTTTGGGTAAAAAGGACACCATTTCATATTTCTGAAACAAACTAGCAAAATTTAGATCACCAAAGCATGTATGCCAAAGCTTTGCATCTGACATAGCCTGAGAATCATGTACTACACATGTTGAATCATTCACAATTTTTTCATAGTCTATGAGCTTATACAGCCCATGAAACAAAATGCTAGAAGTAATAATCATGTCGCCATTCAAGATATCATGAACTATACATCTATCGTCGAAAAATTTCACAACCAAGCCAATCTTGGCTAAAGCTAAAACTAATAACAAATTCTTCTTGATGCTAGGCACAAATAAAGCATCTGATAATGTAAAAGAACTACCATCAGTAGTAGTTAAAATGATCTTACCAACTCCCATAACAGGATAAGAGGAGTTGTTGGCGCATGTGACAATATTCCATGTAGGGGTAGGCTCGAGTGAAGTGAAAAAACTGTGTTGCAAGGTAATATGTTTGGTTGCCCCACTATCAAAGTACCAAACATCCGA
Source organism: Ceratopteris richardii (assembly GCA_020310875.1). Lineage (NCBI taxonomy): Eukaryota > Viridiplantae > Streptophyta > Polypodiopsida > Polypodiales > Pteridaceae > Ceratopteris > Ceratopteris richardii. The sequence goes on from CM035419.1 coordinate 44,760,683, forward strand.
GTCTACTATAGACATACATTGTTCAAGAGAAGATGGATCAAAGCTGCAAACAATAGTAAATGCTCATTCTTCATTCTGCACTAGATTAGCAGACTTTGTTTTCGGTGTAGGGGCCTCTGTAACAACCATTCTAGCCTCTTTCTATGCAACCAATTTTGGACAACTCTTTATGACATGATCATTTGCTTTACAGTATTTGCAAAATAATTTTTGCTTTTCTATTTTCTTGTCGTCTTTGTCATCCTTCTTTGATTGTGCAAAATTAGCAGATTTTTGCTTACTAGTAGAAGAGCTCCATTTACATTTGCCCTTTTGACTAGCCAGGAAAGCTTGATTTGCAACATGCATAATGGACCTGTCCTGCCTAGACTAATCTTCCTGCATCATAACAAAAACTAACTCTTCAAATTTTTGTTGATATATTTAGCTAGTGATGTGTGTGAACACACTAGTACCTCTAGGGCATGTTTTTCCCTCTTTAGCAGGTTTTTTCCCCGGCTTGTATATATGCCTATTGCCCTAATGGGATACTTATCTTTGTACATTCTCTAGTAATACATTCAGTATTGTGTGTTGTGCTCCAAGCTTCTTCTCCTTCCTGGTATTGTTCGCATGCTTTCGCAAACATCTATCTCCAACAATTGGTATCAGAGCAGGTCATCACTTCATCTAGGGTGCCGTCGACACTCCTCTGATTGCAATCTCAGAATCGCATGAATTTTGGTGAGCATACTCAGCCTGTTTTCAAGATCAAAAGTGTTTCGCTTTGTCGTCCCAAAATCACGATCTGAGCTCGTTTGGGATTCGAACGCACTATCGTACTGCTTGTGCAAGCTATTTCATCTTTTTGTGCCAAAGGTATATACCCGTTTTTGTTTGCCAGTATAAGCGTCTCGATGTCTGTTACAAGTCTAGTGGAATTTGTCTGGGTAGTTCTATTCAACTTTTTGGAGATACAATCAATTTTCTCCATCAAGGTATCTTAGTCACCGGCCATGGTTGAAAGTAGTGATGTATTTTGTATGTTGGATGTTGAGGATAGTTGGATGGTACCAACTATTATGGGCTTATATGATGCGACATGTATTGGTTGCAAAAGGACTGTGGAACATTGTGTAGGGTGTTGAAAAACGTCCTATCACACTTGCAACTTTTACAACTCCAGGTATAGAAGTTGAGGTAGAAGGTGTCGAAGATGATGATATTTTGCATACTCCTATTCGTGCTGTGGTTTTTGCTGCACCTACTACAAAGAAAATTCGTTGGGATGGTAGAGATGCCCAGGCACATGCATTGATAGCTTTGTCTGTCAAACGTGCTATTATTCCTCACATTTGCTCTTGCAAACAGCTTAGCATGCTTGAGATACACTTACCATATTGTACCAAGCTAGGAATGAGTCTCGTGTTGCTTACCTCCGAAAACAGCTGGAGAGTGAGCACATGAATGAAGGTGATTCTATGGATAATTTTCTAACAAAGATCAAAAACTTGAAGGAACAGTTGATTTCTACAGATGAGGTTATACCAGATAGCTCACTTGTGCAGACCATTCTGAATGGTCTTCGTGATTCATATTAGAGTTTTGCTTCTACTTATCGGTCAATGATGAAAGGCAATCCAAATGCCTTGTCATTTAAGGAGTTAGTCTCTGTTCTATTGCAGGAAGATCAGTCCAGGCAGAACAAGTCCATTATGCGTGTTGTAGATCAAGCTTTCCTGGCTAGTCAGAAGGGCAAAGGAAAATGGATCTCTTCAAGTAGTAAGCAGAAATCTCCAAATGCTGCACATTCGAAGAAGGAAGATAAAGATGAGAAGAAATCAGAAAAGAAAAAAATGTTTTGCAATTAGTGTAAAGGGAATGATCATATCATAAAGAACTGTCCAAAAATGGCTGCTAAAGAGGCAAAGAAGAAAGAGTCTGGAACAATTATTGCATCATTTTGGCCTTGAAGGCTATAAGCCTATTACCACTCCTATCGAGATAGGTTTATGATTGAGTCTTCATGATGTTAGAGATGCACTTGATGTTGTTCTCTATCATCAGGTTGTTGGATGCTTGATTTACTTATGCATTACTCGACTAGATATTCAATTTGCTGTCTCACAAATGAGCAGGTTTATGCATTGCCTAGGAGTCAAGCATTCACAGGCGGTTGAGCGCATCTTTCACTACTTGAGTGGTACTCGGCTACTTGGATTGTTTTATCCCAAGGGGGGATCACTACCGCCAGATTTGCATGCGTTCTTGACTCTGATTGGGCTGGTTGCTATGACACTCGTGTGTCCACTAGTGGCTTTTGTTTCATGCTTGGTAGCTCATGTATATCTTGGTTGAGCAAGAAGAATCCTACTGTGGCCACTTCTAATTGTGAGGCTGAGTGTAGGGCAGGTTTCACAGCAACTGTTGAGTGTGTGTGGCTTAGACACCTTATGTCTGATTTGGGTGTTGGTCAGTCTTCTACCACCACCATCTTCACTGACAGTCAGAGCGCATTGGCAATTGCGAGGAACCCTGTGTTCCATGCTCACACTAAGCGCATTGAGGTGCATTATCATTATGTCAAGGAGAGGTTCTCTGCTGAAAAGATCAGCTTGGCATATGTGCCCACGCAGGAGAACATTGCAGACCTTTTCATGAAGGCTTTGCCTAGGGAGAAGTTTGAAGCTTTCCACAAAGATTTGGGCTTACTTCCTTTTGTGGAGTGATTTCCACATTGCTTGGCACTTCCTTATACATGAGTTCCAGCTCCTTGTTCACCGCATCACTCCCAGGGGGGATTTGTTGATATATTTAGGTAGTGATGTGTGTGAACACATTAGGATCGCTGAGGCACTTTTTTCCCTCTTTAGGATGTTTTTTTCCCCCGGCTTGTATATACACCTATTTCCCTAATGGGCTACTTATCTTTGTACATTCTCTAGTAATACATTCAATATTGTGTGTTGTGCTCCAAGCTTCTTCTCCTTCTTGGTGCTATTCGCGTGCTTCCATAGATGTCTATCTCCAACAATGGATCTTGTTGTTGTTGTCTAGTCTGACTCCTTGTTCTTCTAGTAAAAGTCTTTATACCACTATCTTTCCAAGTCTGATATAACCACGTAGGTGTATCCTTGAATAGTGGTAAAACTCTTTTGGAACTTTCAGCTTCCACAGGTTCTGGAACTTGTCCTGCCGAGGTACTAGGACTTTCTGGAACTTTAACTTCTTCCATTTCTAGAATCAAAGTTTCTTGTGGAACTGACTCTGTAGAAGGTTGTGAAATTCCTGTTTCTTTAACTTTTTCTTGAATACTAGGAATTTGAGTTTTAACTCCCTCCTGATATGGCTGAACATGTACATCCAGAATCTTTCTAAAAATTCCATAGTCATTTTCACTAATGCACTCCGGAATTTCTGCTTCTTTATCATAAACCTTATCTTCAGCAATATAAGCATTACGTGAAAGAATAACTTCACATGTCTCTGGAACATAAAACCTGTATCCTTTGCTTTCAACAGGATATCCAATAAAAACAGCTTTCTTTGCCTTTACATCTAGTTTGCCTCGGTCCTTTTTCTCAACATGTACATAAGAAAGTGATCCAAACACTTTGAAGTAACTCACATTAGGTTTTCTACCATAATAAGCCTCATACGGTGTGATTACCTTTAAAGCTTTTGTAGATGACCTGTTCAAAATGTGATTAGTTGTATGTACTGCATCAAACCAGAATTTTGGTGAAAGCCTCTTGGACGCCATCATGCTCCGCATCATTTCAACAAGCACTCTATTCTTTCTTTCTGCAACACCATTTTTCTGAGGAGTATAAGCAATAGTAAGGTGTCGAGTAATACCTTTCTCATTGAGAAATGTCTGGAAATCATTTGACAAGTATTCTCCACCTCTATCACTTCTGAGAATCTGGACAGTTTCCTGACTTTCATTTTCAACCATAGCTACAAACTTCTTGAACATAGGAAAGACTTCTGACTTTGACTTAAGACCATAGATCCATGAGTATCTTGTAAAATCATCCACAAATAGGAAAAAATACCTGAAACCCTGAATAGAGTCTGCTTTCATAGGACCATTCACATCTGAATGAATAATCTGTGATTTCCTCGTAGCTGTAATATGACCATGTTTCTTGAAAGGTAGTTTATGCATCTTACCTTCAAGACAACATTTACATATATTTGAATCATCAGGTAGCTTGAATGAGGGTAAAATCTCAACCATACCTCTATCTTTGATATTCTTGAGAGCTCCAAAACTGATATGTCCAAATCTTTCATGCCATAGCTTCATATCTTCCACCGGTGAAGAAGATTTGACTGCATATGCCTGATTGATTTTTGACAAAACAAAGATCCCTCCTTGTTGCTTACCTTGTAAAAGACACTTGTCTTCTTTATGTGATAAGATCTTACAAAGATCTTTCTCAAATACAACTTTAAAACCATCACTTAAAAATGCAGATATAGATAGCAGATTTATCTTCATTTCAGGTACATAAAGGACATCTGTAATTTGAAAAACACCACCTTCTCTTGACTTTAGGGTTACTGTACCTATTCCCACAACATCCAAATCATTGCCATCTGCAATAGTAACTCTTCTACCTGAAGAATAGGAAAGAGCAGAAAATACATCTCTGCAACCTGTCATATGCTTAGTAGCACCTGAGTCGAATATCCAAGGACTTGCTGAAAGAACTTGTAAAGCTGCTTGATCAAAAGCTACTTCCTCAATGGTGATACAAGCATAAGAATCACCTTGAGATTTCCTTTTTTTATCATCTTCTGCAACATTACCTGATGCCTTTTTCTTTTCTGTTGCAATCCTTCTATAACATTCTGACTGAATATGTCCACGTTTCTTGCATAAAGAACATATTTTTTTTTACCTTCTTCTTAGAAGAATTCTCTTTAGATATCGTAAATACAGAATCTGAAGTAGAAGGTGAGAGGGACCTACTTTCCTTCTTGGATTGTTTTTCCTTCTTCTTATCCTTCTTCTTCTTACCCTTTGATGAAGATGAAAGTGCTTCTTCATTCTCTTCCATTCCCTTCAACTGATCTTCATCTTGAAGCAACAAGAACTCTAACTCTTCAAATGTAACCTCTCTATCTCTTGTGGTAAGGGTAAGAGTTGTTATGAAAGATCGATATGAAATAGGAAGTGAATTAATCAGCGTATTTACCATTTCTTCATCTGATATCTCAACTCCTACATTTAGAAGTTGATCTCTCAAGTCAACGAGTCTTGTAATGTGGGTTTGTATTGACTCACCAGCTTTCATCCTTGTATTTGCTAGTTGTCTCCTCAAGTGAGCTTTCCTAGCAGGATTTCTGCTCTGAAAAAGATTCTCGAGCTTTAACCAAGCTTGACTAGAACTTCTGCAAGATCTGATCTGTGGTAGAATATGCTTTTTGACACTCATTGCTATGAATGAAAGTGCTAAAGCATCTCTAGCATCCCATCTTGCCTGATCTTCAGTAGGAGGAACTCTAGGTAAAGACCTAGCAGTGACTCTGGATGTCGAAGTGGTTACCTCTTCTTCAGTTGGTTCTGTAATTGTAATTCCAGTACCTGTTGAAGCTACTGTAGACCCTTCTTCGCCTTCTCGTCTTGGACTTGTTAAGGATCCATTGGCGATACTCCATAAATCCTTTGTTACTAACAAGTTCATCATCATGAAACTCCACATGGGATAATTAGAAGATCCATCCAACTTGTCTTCAATCTCAATTCTAATCTCACTCATCTTATTTAAGTTGTGTATGTCAATTATGTAGCTCTGATACCAAGTGTTGGAATTTGGGGCCCCAGGATCGTTCCAATACTAAAATCTCTTGAGCATACACAACTTAATTGACAAGATGATAAGTGAGATAGAGAAAGAAAGATCATGAGACAAGGATAGGGAACGTAAGCTGGATGCTTACTTCACTAAAAATAATAGATGTCCAAATTACAACATGGGAGTACTACTCAACCATATAAAGTGGTGCACTCACTAATGGAAGAATAAGAAGATGATGATACAAAATTTAGATTATGTCGAAATAATCTAAGTGTGTGTGAAGAGAATGAAGCAATGAAGCTAATAAAATAGTGTAACGAAATTGTAAATCAACCACAAGGTTAACTCACAAAAGATAGTTACCACCACCTCGTAGAAGACTTCCTGCTGCAATGAGAGTAGCCTCTCCTTCACCAAAACTTCACTTCCTTCAAGAGTGTGAGAACACTTTGTCTTCAAGAAGATCTCCAAGCTCTAGATCTATGAGTGAGTGATTTACACAATGAGCCAAGGGCCTTATTATATAGTTGTTGAGTATCCATGAAAAGTTGTACTAAAAGCTACGATCGCTAAAGAAAAGCTTATCGAATAAATCTACGAAAAAACTTCCGTCCGTATGCGTTTCCTAAAAGCAAAATCAAATCGCGAACGGCGCCAGGACTTGAACTCAGGTGGATCAGCGAATACTTTTGGAGATTATATCTAGACCACTCTGCCCACGTCGACTTGTTGGAGGAATATATAATAAAATCTATATTTATATGTTGCGCCCGCCTGGAAGAATATAGAGAAAGCTTTATTTGTTGGACCAATATAAACATTGACTTCCAACATGTATGTATGTGTTTCTATATGTGCATATGCATGTGTATGTATGTGTATCTATATGTGCATATGCATGTGTTGTGTGTGTGTGTATATGCATGTGTATATGTATATATGCATGTAAATATGATTATATGAGTCTATGTGTGTGTACATATGATTATGCATGTGTATGTGTATGTGAGTATGTGTATGTATGTGCATGTGAGTATGTGTATGTGTATGTGTCTATGTGTATTCATTATATGTGTGTAACTGCATGCATGTGTATGTGTGTGTAAAAATGTGCATGTATGTGTGTGTATGTATAAATGTGCATGTATGTGTGTGTATGTATAAATGTGCATGTATGTGTATGTGTGTGTAAATGTGCATGTATGATGTATATGTGTGTGTATGCATGTATTTGTACCTCTAGTCTCACTCTTTTCTCTCTTTCTCTCTCTCTCATATACATACATACATACATAAACACACATACTAATATCCACGTATATATACATAAAAGCAATGTGTACGGTGCATCATCGCGACAATGAGCCATAAGTGTCTGCATCTCTTTTAGACACCACTTATGCGACCATCCTGTCCCAAACTCTATCTCAAGTGAACTAAGTGCGTATTTTTTATTCCTCTCATCATGCTCACTACAAAAAAAAATCATGTAAATAAACATAAGATATTTATTTCAATTTAAAACTTACTTCCACGGTAAGTGGACAAGGCGCAGCTAAGAGTCGCATAATGCCCGCACTCTTCTCTTGAACTCCAATACATTCCCTATGTACACAATGTTCCCCTCTAGCTCTATATCGCGCTCTAGCCCTAAGGTGCCTATGCATGTCCTCATAGGCAACTCTGCTCTCTATCATGATCAAGAGGTGGTATAGGTGTCTTGAAAATAGATAGATAAAAATAAATAAAAATATGTGTTATAATATCATTAAAAAAGTTTATGAAAAAAAACATACCTATGAGCAGTTAATTGTCTTCCTGCATGTGGAGCCGCCGAAGAGCCCTCCTCTAATTGTTGGGCGAGCATCTGGATCGTATAATCCATCTCATCATCAGGCATCTCTGAGTACTCATGCATGATGATCCCTAGAGTATCAGATGGAACTCTTGCTCTCATAAGACTTTTTATGAGAGTGAGTTTCGCCTTTCTCTCTATACTATGATCCATAATACCTAACATATAAAAAAAAATGGGTTATAAATCAATATATATACGTGTACATATGTATGTGTGTATGTAGGTGTATATGTGAGTGTGTGTATGCATGTAAATATGTATGTATGCATATGCATGTGCATTATGTATGCAAATGTATGCATGTGTGTTTATGTGTGTGTGTGTATGCATGTAAGTATGTATGTATGCATATGCACATGCATTATGTATGCATATGTATGCATGCATTTGTATGTGTGTGTATGTGTCTCTATGTGTGTGTAAGCATATATATGTGTGTATGTCTCTATGTGTCTATCTATGCATATATATGTGTGTATGTGTCCATGTGTGTGTATGTGTGTGTAAGCATATATATGTGTGTATGTCTCTATGTGTCTATCTATGCATATATATGTGTGTATGTGTCCATGTGTGTGTATGTGTGTGTGTCTATGTGTGTGTGTGTATATATGTGTGTATATGTATATATGTGTCTATGCATTTGTATGTATGTGTGTAAATGTGTGTGGATGTGTGTGTGTCTGTGTAAGTGTGTATGTGTCTATGTGTGCATGTGTGTGTATATGTGTGTGTCTATGTGTGTATATATGTGTGTGTGGATGTGTGTATGTGTGTATGTGTGTGTGTAAGTATGTATGTGTCTATGTGTGTATGTGTTTGTTTATATGTGTGTGTGTGTGTATCTTTGTGTGTGTAATTTTGTATGTGTGTATGTGTGTGTGTCTATGTGTGTAAGTGTGTGTGTGTGTCTATGTGTGTATGTCTGTGTGTATGCATGTGTAAGTGTTTCTGTGTATGTGTGTGTGTCTATGTGTGTGTGTGTGTAAATCTGTGTGTATATGTGTGTATGTGTATATGTGTGTATGTGTCCATGTGTGTGTATGTATCTATGTGTGTGTATGTGTGTATGTGTGTATGTGTATGCATGTAAGCATATATCTATGCATATGGATGTGCATTACGTATGCATATGTGTGTGTATATGTTTGTATGTCTGTGTATGCATGTAAGTATGCATGTATGCATATGTGTCTGTATATGTGTGTATGCATGTAAGTATGTATGTATGCATATGCATATGCATTATGTATGCATGTATGTGTATGTGTGTGTATGTCTCTTTACGTGCATGTGTATGTGTGTGTGTCTCTCTCTACGTGTGTGTGTGTGTGTCTATGTGTGTATATGTATCTGTGTGTATGTGTGTGTATGCATGTAAGCATGTATGTATGCATATGCATTATGTATGCATATGTATGCATGTGTGTGTATATGTGTGTATGTCTCTCTACGTGTGTATGTGTGTATGCATATGTATGCATGTGTGTGGATGTGTGTGTATGCATGTAATTATGTATGTATGCATATGCATTATGTGTGTATGTGTCTATGTGTGTACCTGTGTGTGTATGTGTGTGTGTGTGTGTTTATGTGTGTATGTGTGTGTAAATATGTGTGTATATGTGTGTGTATATCTATGAGTATGTATGTGTTTATGTGTGTGTATGTGTCTATGTGTGTATGTGTATATGTGTGTGTATGTATCTATGCATGTGCATTATGTATGCATTTAAAGCAAAGAACGTAACCGCTATATCAATGACCACATGGACGTACATAAGCGATATCCACATAAGCGTACATGATGTGTATGTGCTCAATATATGCAGTAAAATGACACTAAAAGGTTGAGTGCATAGCCCAAAAAGCAGCCAATAACTCCGGCCAGTGTCTGTCAACTCTGATATTTTTGGCGCAAAAAACCTACATAAATTTGCAGTGATTGCTCACACCAAAACTGAAAACCTTTCCTGAAACCTATAGTTTTCCAAGTGTGGCTGAAAAAGTTAGCCCCAAAGGTTGATATTTATTGTCAGAGAAGTACAAAGAATATTCTTCTTGATGTTCGCGGACCTGTGTGAAGAGAACTATGTGCAAAAGTACTCCAAAATGGCCCCAAAAGACACCCAAAACTGCTTCAAAAATAGGCTTTGAAAGAAAAGAATGAAGCTTTGAGGGACCAAAAAATGTTCAAGGTAATGTCAACTGTAGTCTTTCCCCTTCTTCAAACACCACAAGAGTGTAGCTTAGTGGTAAGAGATTGTCACGGTTAAGCGAGCTCTAGGGGGAACAATATTGGGATGCGTGACCTCCCGGGAAGTATCGGGAACCTCTATCTTCTTTGATCGTTGAGGTCCTCCCTCATGCGCAGCCAACGACACCAAGGGTGACTCGGATGACAAGGTATGCCAAGGTCTATGCCTTGGTCGCCGGCTAAGTTGTAAGCCTTGGGGGGGTAGGGTAGTCGCTTTGCTTGCACAAAAGGAACAAAGTTTTTTGTGTCGAATTGCTCTGATACTAGTGAAGTATTTTGACGACGATGCACCACAATGCACTCTCCTTCTCGAGAGCTCCACGATGATATTCTCGGGAGTAGAAAACCGAGCTCCTGAGGCCGCACTCATTACTTTGCACAGATGTTGCAGAATACACGGAAAATCATAGTACACAGGGAGCACGAAGACAGACTTCTTAGGTCTCACAAATGCGATCGAACATATAGCCTATGACTGACCAAGCCACTATATGTTTTATTAAAGAACATATACAAAGAAGTGTCCAATGGCCATTTGGCCTTTCACATGGACACTAACGATAATAGCGGTCCTCTCCAGACACCCTCTTTTGGAAACTATCTTCACTTTGTGACGTTCATTGATGATTTTTCTAGGCATGCATAGATAGATGCATTGAAAGTAAAGTCTGAAATGTTTATGTGCTTCAAACAGTTTCTGGTTTTGGTGGAAAATCTGTCAGCATGTAAAATGGGCACCCTGTGTTTTGATCGGGGGGGGGAGTATATGTCTTCAGATTTTAGTGGATTTCTAGTTGATCGTGGGATAAAACATCAGTGTACAGTGTTGTATACACCTCAACAGAATGGAGTTGCTGAATGGAAGAACATGTCACTCATGGAGATGGCGAGGTGTATGGTCAAGGGTCAGGCTTTACCACATAGTGTTTGGCTTGAGGCTGATATGTGTGCAGCATAGGTACTTAATATGTGTCCCACTAAAACACTGCAGTCTATCACTCCATATGAGGCTTAGGATGGTTGAAAGACATCTGTTGCTCATTTGCGTGTTTTTAGTTGTTTGACATATGCACTAATGCCTAAGCAACATCGTAGAAAATTGGATGATAAAGAAGTGAAATGTATTTTCGTTGGGTACAGTTCCAAAAGTAAAGGCTATCGTCTATATTATCCATAGATAAAACACATTTTGGTTAGCCATGATGTTGTTTTTGTGGAAGATGCTATTCAACCATTCCTTTCATGTACTAAGGAGACATCTATTAGCACCAAAGACATGTACGATACTTTGCTTCCTCTTTTTACACGTGGATAGTCTAGTGTTGGTCTCAATGAGGCGATTTCTTAGCCTTTGCAAGTTTCAAGTGATGATGCAAATACCTCCACTTCTTATGTAGATTTATATTATGTACTTTTTAATGAGAGAGCCGATATTGAGGAAGCAAAAACTATGCCAAAATAGTTGGTGAAGACTTTGCATGATAGAAAATTAGATGGATCTTTGTCATATCGTACTCGTTCAGTCTCTCATAGTGCCTCTTTTGCATCAGATTGCTATGCTATGGCCACATCTATCCTTTGTGATGCGAATGAGCCTGTTTTGTTTGATGAAGCACAAAATTTAGAAAATTGCATGGCTGCTATGCAATCTAAGTATGATGCTATAATGAAAACTGGTACCTGGCCTTTATGTGAGTTGCCTCCTAGCAAGAAGGCCATTGGAAATAAGTGGGTATACAAGCTGAAGCGTAAAAATGATGGAACAGTTGACAGGTATAAGGTTACGCTTGTCGCAAAGGATTATGCACAGGAAAGAGGCATTGATTTTGATAAGACCTTTGCTCCTACTTGTGGAATGACTACTGCTCGTAGCATCTGTGCACTTGCAGCTCATCATGGTTGGAATGTACATCAGTTGTACATTAAAAGTGCATTCTCAATGGTGACTTGCATGAAGAAGTGTATGTTTTTTAGCCCTGTAGCTTTGTGCAAAAAGGGCATGAAAACCAAGTGTGTAGGTTGAAAAGGCATTATATGGTTTGAAACAAGCACCATGTTGATATATTTAGGTAGTGATGTGTGTGAACACTCTAGGACCATCGGGGCACTTTTTCCCTCTTTAGGAGGGTTTTTTCCCGTGATTTGTATATATGCCTATTGCCCTAATGGGCTACTCATCGTTGTACATTCTCTAGTAATACATTCAGTATTGTGTGTTGTGCTCCAAGCTTCTTCTTCTTCCTTGTGCTGCTCGCGTGCTCCGTAGACATCTAACTCCAAAAATTGGTATTAGAGTAGGTCACCGCTTCATCTAGGGTGTCATCAACACTCCTCCTGTTGTAGTCTCAGAATCGCACGAATTTTGGTGAGCATACTCAGCGTGTTTTCGAGATCAAAATAGCTTCGTTTTGTGGTGCCAGTCATGCTTTGAGCTCGTTTCGGCCTCCAACGCTATCATAGTGCTTGTGCAGGCTATTTTGTCTTTTTGTGCCAAAGGTATATACCAATTTTGGTTCGCCAATATAAGCATCTCGAAGTCTGCTACAGGTTTAACGGAACTCGTCTAGGCAATTCTGTTCAACTTATTGAGATACAGTCAATTTTTTGCATCAAGGTATTTTAGTCACCGGCCATGGCTGAAAGTAGTGATGTATTTCGTATGTTGGCTATTGAGGATAAGTTGGATGGTACCAACTACCCATTGTGGGCTTATATGATGCAACATGTATTGGTTGCAAAAGGTCTGTGGAACATTGTGCACGGTGTTGAAAAACGTCCTATCACACTTGTAATTGTTACAACTACAGGTACTGAAGTTGATGTAGAAGGTATCGAAGATGATGATATTCTGCATATTCATGTTCGTGCTACAGTTTCTATCGCACCTACTGCAGAGCAGATTTGTTGGGATGGCAGAGATGCCCAGGCACATGCATTGATAGCTTTGTTTGCCAAACGTGCCATTATTCCTCACATTCGCTCTTGTAGAATAGCTAAGGATGCTTGGGATACACTTACCACATTGTACCAAGCTAGGAATGAGGCTCGTGTTGCTTACCTCCAAAAATAGTTGGAGAGTGATCAGATGAATGAAGGTGATTCTATGGACAATTTTCTAACAAAGATCAAAGACTTGAAGGAACAATTGATTTTTGCTGATGAGGTTATACCAGATAGCTCACTTATGCATACCATTTTGAATGGTCTTCCTGATTCATATCAAAGTTTTGCTTCTACTCTTCGGTTGATGATGAAATGCAATCCAAATGCCTTGTCATTTGAGGACTTAGTCTCTATTTTGTTGAAGGAAGATCAGTCGAGGCATAATAGGTCCATTATGTGTGTTGCAGATCAAGCTTTCTTGGATAGTCAGAAGGGCAAAGGAAAATGGAGCTCGTCAACTAGTAAGCAGAAATCTGCTAATTCTGGACAATCAAAGAGGGAAGAAAAAGATGAAAAGAAATAAAAAAAGCAAAAATTGTTTTGCAAGTACTATAAAGGAAATGATCATATCATAAAGAACTGTCCAAAACTGGCTGCTAAAGAGGTAAAGAAGAAAGAGGCTAGAATGGTTGTTGTAGAAGCCTCTACACCAAAAACAGAGCCTGCTAATCTTGTGCAGGAAGAAGAATGGGCATTTACTACTGTTTGCAATTTTGACCCATCTTCTCATAAACAATGCATGTCTATCGTAGACTCAAATGTTTGGTACTTTGATAGTGGGGCGACCAAACATATTACCTCGCAGTGCAGTTTCTTCTCTTCACTCGAGCCTGCCCCTACAGGGAATACTCTTACATGCACCAACAACTCCTCTTATCCTATTATGGGAGTTGATAAGATCATTTTGACTACTGCTGATGGTAGTTCTTTCACTTTGTCAGATGCTCTGTTTGTGCCAGGGATCAAGAAAAATATGTTATCAATTTTTGCATTAGCCAAGATTGTCTTGGTTGTGAAATTTGGTGATGACAGATGTACAGTTCATGATCTGCCAAATGGTGATGTGATTATTGCTTCTAGCATTTTATGTCGTGGGCTGTATAAGATCATGGACTATGAAAGATCTGCAAATGATTTGGCATGTGTTGTACATGATTCTCAAGCTATGTCAGATGCAAAGCTTTAACATGCACGCTTTGGTCATTTGAATTTTACTAGATTGCTACGCCTATAGAAATATGAAATGGTGTCCTCTTTGCCCAAACTTGAGGCACCCGAAAAACATGTTTGTGAAGGTTGTATTTTGGGCAAAATGTAGCATTCTTCCTTTCCAAAATATGGTTCAGTTTGGGCTACTCAGAAATTATAGCTTGTACATAGTGATGTTTGTGGTCCTATGCAGACACCTTCTTTTGGAAATTATCTTTACTTTGTGACTTTCATCCATGATTTTTCTAGGCTTGCCTAGGGAGAAGTTTGAAGCTTTCCACAAAGCTTTGGGCTTACTTCCTTTTGTGGAGTGATTTCCACATAGCTTGGCAATTCCTTATACACTTGTTCACCGCATCACTTGCAGGGGGGATTTTTTGATATATTTAGGTAGTGATGTGTGTAAACACTCTAGGACCATTCAAGCACTTTTTTTCCCTCTTTAGGAGGGTTTTTTCCCCGGTTTCTATATATGCTTATTGCCCTAATGGGCTACTCATCTTTGTACATTCTCTAGTAATACATTTAGTATTGTGTGTTGTGCTCCAAGCTTCTTCTTCTTCCTTGTGTTGTTCGCGTGCTTCTGCAGATGTCTAACTCCAACACATCACGTGCTTGGTATGAAAAGATTCATCCCTACCTGATTACACATGGTTTTGAGAATAGTCCAATTGAGAGAACCTTATATGTTAAGCATGCTAATGATGTGCTTTGATCATTGTTGTGTATGTTGATGACATGCTGCTCACTGGTCCTCATGAGCTTTGTGTCAAACTAAATATATTGACACATTATTGCAACGTTTGGGCCTTGAACACTACAAACCTATTGCCATTCTTATGGAGACAGGTTTATGATAGAGTCTTCATGATGTTGGAGATGCATTTGATGCTATTCTCTATTAGTAGGCTGTTGGATGCTTGATTTACTTATGCATTGCTCGGCAAGACATTCGGTTTTTTGTTGTCTCATAGATGAGCAGGTTTATGCATTGCCCCAGAGTCAAGCATTCGCATGCGGTTAAGCGCATCTTTCACTACTTGAGTGGTACTCGGCTACTTGGATTGTTTTATCCCAAGGGGGGATCACTACTGCTATATTTACATGCTTCTTTTGATTCTGATTGGGTTGGTTGTTATGACACTCGTGTGTCCACCAGTGGCTTTTGCTTCATGCTTGGTAGCTCATGTATATCTTGGTTGAGCAAGAAGCAGCCTACTGTGGCCACTTCTAGTTGTGAGGCTCAGTATAGGGCAGCTTTCACAACAACCCTTAAGTGTGTGTGGCTCAGACGCCTTATGGTTGATTTGGGTGTTGGTCAATCTTCTGCCATCACCATCTTCGCTAACAGTCAGAGCGCATTGGCAGTTGCAAGGAACCTTGTGTTCCATGCTTGCTCTAAGGACATTGAGGTGTATTATCATTATGTCAGGGAGAGGTTCTCTCCTAGAGAGATCAACTTGGCATATATGCCCACATATGAGAACATTATAGACCTTGACCTTTTCACAAAGGATTTGCCTAGGGAGAAGTTTGAAGCTTTCTGCAAAGCTTTGGGCTTGCTTCCTTTTGTGGATTGATTCCACATAGCTTGAAACTTCCTTATACATGAGTGCCAGCTCCTTGTTCATCGCATCATTCCCAGGGGGATTTGCTCATATATTTAGGTAGTGACTTGTGTGAATACACTAGGAACGTCGGGGCACTTTTTTCTCTCTTTAGGAGGTTTTTTGCCCCTGGCTTGTATATACGCCTATAGCCCTAACGGGTTGCTTATCTTTGTACATTCTAGTTGTAATACATTCAGTATTGTGTGTTGTGCTCCAAGCTTGTTCTTCTTCCTTGTGTTGCTCACGTGCTTCCATAGACCTCAAACTCCAACAGAGCACAAAAGCTAAAAAAGTTTCGAAAGATGCTTGGATTGGAGGACATGAAGTTCAGCTTGAGGGGGAGTGTTGAGATATCAAGCTCAACATGTGATGATCGAGGATGATACGTATCATTTTTTCATTTCTGTGACATGTGTTGTGATCATGCTTGTATATGTTAAGAATATTTTGGTGAGCTTTACTAAATTTATCTACAAAGTATCAAGTCATTTTTGTATACTCTTTATGTCATAGAAGAACAAGAAGATCATTTTTCCTTACCTCATTGTGTGTGCTCTCTGTGTGTGAGAGTGTGTAAGAGCTCTCTTCGTTATCTCCTTTCTCTTGACAACACAATGCCTCCCACACTCTGCAAAGTGATGTTAGGGAAATGGAGAGATTTGGGTGTTTCTACCACAATTCAATACCATTGCTCCTGAGAAGACCTCTCAATTAATACTTCTAGCAAGAAATAATGCGTTTTTATTAGATGGATTGCATAGCCGAGGTCGATGTGGGTTGCATACCCGAGGTCGATGTGGTACCGCGGCATGCTTTAGGTTAGTTTGTTGGAGACATGGGATTCCGGAAAAACAGGAGTTGGACGGGGCGTGGGTGGAGTGGGCTGGCAGCCTCCAGGGCGAAGCTGAAAGAGGTGTCGGTGTCAATTTCAGTAGAAACATCAGAAGCCTCTGTTCAAAGGTGAGAAGTACGCGCTCTGCGAAAAGCAGAGCAGCCAGAAACACACCACCCTCTCCGCCTATGCTTTTCAGACCTCGAGATGGGAGACACAGATAGATAGAGAGAGAGAGAGGCTTAGTGAGCATTCGGCGATGGCGGAGCCACGGAGACCACCTTTGGGGCAGACCAAGAATGTACAAGTTTGGGAAAAGGTTGGAATATAAATCAGAAAAAGGACAGTGGGACTTCACACCCCGATTGCGTGAGGGGTACCCGTTCAGCAAAGCGACTGTGCTGAGACTGTCTTGATGCCGGTGTCATGTGCGTGGATGAGAAAAAAGGAGCGCGAAGGTGCGCGCAGAAGAGGCCCTAAGTGCTTGTTTCTCATAGCAGACGGAGGGTTTTCCTGTCTGCTTTCTTCTTTGGCCGTTTGACTCGATGACTAGATGTCCACAGTGGACATGAAGATGAAATATGCCATGGCGAATTCGCGCCTGCCGACTCCCGAGTTCTCAACTGCTGCTCTCATTCTGCCGGCAACTTCTCGCTCTCTCCAGGGATACTCTAGTCTGTCTCTGAGTCCAGACTGGCCGATTCCCCCCTGAATATTTTTCTCCTTTCACTCTCTTACTAGTATTTTCTCGCTCTTACTAAGACGCCTGCTGGCCAATGTCTCTTTCTCTCTCTAGCATTTTTATCTCTCATACAAATTTATTACAGAGATCTCCCGAGGAACATCTTCTATACACAGGAGCCTTTCACCTTCGTCTCCCAGGCTTCACTCCGACTGTCCCACTGCCCAGCTAACCTGTACTGTTGATACGTTTCCTCTCTCTCGCCTCTCTGCGCATTTCACCTCCAAATATCTCACATATCATAATCATCTTCCTCGCTTACTGATCTTCTTCAGCTCCGTTCTGCGTTGTATGTGGGTTTCTGAACCCAGACATTACTCTGCATTTCATTCTGTCACGTGGATTCTCTGTCTTTCATTCTCTCTCTCTCTCTCATTTTCTGTTCTCCGTCTCGAGTGTGTAGGAAGGAGATAGATTGAGAGGGTGGAGGGGGAGTGGCGGAGACTGGTAGCTGAAGATGGATGACGAGGGCCGCAGAGAAGCAGGCGACGACGGCACCGGAGGAGCTGCGCGCGGTAACACACGTCCAGTCGCCCGAATACGTCGCAGGAGCAGGGGTTGGAGGAGCCGGAGCGGGGAGCAGCGGCAGGAAGTGGTGGCGCAGGTAGAGGGAGGCGGCGGCGGGTGGCCTCTTGGGTTGCATATGATGGAAAGGTTGGCGGCGGCTCGGCGACCGGACCACTTTCTTGTCAACCTCTTCCAAGCGCGCGCCATCCGCAATCAGGGTGCAGACAATCCCCAGCCACCTTTATCCGGATTGGCTGCGGGCGATGGCTCTCCTTTCTTTCTTTCCACGCCGTCCATCTCCTCTTTCTCTTCCTCCGATCTCGACACAGAGGTACGTGACTTCCTAACTCTCGCTTTTCTCCCTGGTATCCTTTTCCATCACAAATTGAGAACGCCATGGGATGGCTCCTTCGTTGAAAATCTGAAGACTTCTCTGTTGTTTCTTTCCTTCTGTTTGGACAGTCGACAGGGTCTTTCTTCCCTGAGCGGAGCACCACATTGGGCACATTGATAGGAATTCACCATCGCAGAGCGGTCTGCCTGCGTGATCGGGGCGGCATCGACCCCCCTCCACTGGACGCCGTCGCCACACAGCTCCTCCGTTCCTCCAGACAGTCCTTTACAAGCACGCAGAGACTTCACGCTTGTTGCTCCGCTGCCTTCACGCTACTCATGCGTTGTGCAAGCGCCCACGCGGACAGCCACGCCACCGACCGCTGCTTGTCTGTCTCTCTAGCCCATCTTCTGGAGATGGAAAGGAAGGCCACTCGTCCCGACGATCAGGAGCCGGCGATCTCGGAGTCTGAAATCCATCAGGAAGACAGCAGTCCACAAGATGGACGCTGTTCTCAGAGGTCGACATTGAACACCCTGTTCGATGACAATGGCATTCTACCTCCTCATCCCTCAGGGGCTCCATTGAAGGTTGCGCTCGATCAGCTCACAGCATCTCCCACAGCCACAGCTTATGTCTCTGCAGATTGGTCCGGAAGTCTTCCCATTGTAAGAAAATCTAAGCACTGCCATCCGCAAGATAGATCCAACGCTTCTCTCTGTCTGCGGTTTTGGAAGATTGGCTGAGTTCTAAGGAAGTCCTTGGGTAAGCACTACTACCATAGCTGTGGACTGTGTATATTCCTTTCCACTGAACCAATAAAGCATGTCGATGGAAAGCTAGTCCTCACCATTGGAGGACTGTTTCTTTTACATGGCACCGGTAAACGACTAATTTTCTCATGGATGCTCACACATCCTTGTCTCTCTCGATCTCACACCGAAGTGATTAAATTATGATGTGCACACTGAAGTCACTCCAACATGTAGAATAATACTCAATAATACTGCGAAGAAGCATCTCATAGTGTCACGTGTAGCATTAAATACTGCCATTCTCCCCTCAAATTCTAAATGCTATGCTCTACATGGACGAGCTCTTCTATTTTACGGTGACTAGATAGTCACACATCTCTAGTGGAGTAAAATTGGCGAGCTATTAAGGTTCTAATGTCAGAGATGCTTCTAACATGGACGGGATGATGCACCATTGTCTTTTACTTCCATAAAACGTTTCATTAATGAGTGCTATTCTCAAATTCTCGTCTTGTGATGTGATCTATTTTTTTTCTTTTTTAATTTATTTATTTTTTCAAAGGAAGTTCCATCATTGAGATCTTTTTCGGCTAAGCTTGAAATTGTTAAAGTACATAGCTCGAAGCTTATGAAGATAGAACTCCAAAAGGGATGATCCTAAGCCTCGACAAAGAAAACGATTTGAATTTCTCTAAGGCCACTATGGTTTGAACAACTCAAAGGCCAACATATGTTTCATCTCAACATGTCGAAGGGCATCTGTAGTTGTTGGCAGCAATTGAACTCTCACCCCTTGCCTAATAGGTGAAGCCTCCAATCGGTTAACCCTACATGCATAGACTCTTCTTCGAATTCAAAATTCAAAATCTCTCATTGATACATCTTTTATTTTTTATATAAGTGCTTGTGTGTATACATACGTAGATGCACATATCCACACATACATTCACATGTATGCACCTACCTATACACATATATGTAGGTATATAGGTAAAGGCACACACATATACATGAAAAACAAAAGGCTACCATAATATATACATAGATGCATGTATAGATATATAGATAAAGGCACACATACATACATGGAAAATGATGTGTACATGCATGCATCTAGATAGATAGATAGATAGATAGATACATAGATAGATAGGTGGATGGATAGATAGATGGATGGATAGATAGATAGATAAGTAGATAGATAGATAGATGGATAGATAGATAAATAGTTATATACATAGATAGATAGATAGATAGATAGATAGATAAGGTGGATGGATAGACAGACAGATGGATGGATGGATGGATGGATGGATGGATGGATGGATGGATGGATGGATGGATGGATGGATGGATGGATGGATGGATGGATGGATAGATGGATGGATGGATGGATGGATGGATGGATGGATGGATGGATGGATGGATGGATGGATGGATGGATGGATGGATAGATAGATGGATGAATGGATGGATATATGGATGGATAGATGGATATATGGATGGATAGATGGATATATGGATGGATAGATGGATGGATGGATGGATGGATGGATGGATGGATGGATGGATAGATAGATAGATAGATAGATAGATAGATAGATAGATAGATAGATAAATAGATATGTATAAATCAATTGCTTTTTCAAATCTTTGATCTTTGTCAAAAAATTATCCTTAGAATCTCCTTCATTCATATGCTCACTCTCCAACTATTTTCGAAGTAAAGCAACAAGAGCCTCATTTCTTGCTTGGTCTAAAGTGGTAAGTGTATCCCAAGCATCCTTTGCTATTTTGCAAGAGCAAATGTGAGGGATAATGGCACGTTTGACAGACAAAGCTTTCAATGCATGTGCCTCAGCATCTTTGCCATCCCATCCAAGTTGCTCTATACTAGGTGCAACAAGAAATATAGCATGAACATGAATTTGAAGAACGTCATCTTGAACGCCGTCTGCATCATCTTCAATAATTGTATTTGCAGGCATAGTATTTCGTCTTTCAACACCCTACACAGTAATCCACAGTCCCTTTGCCACCAATACATGATCCATCATATATGCCCATAATGGGAAATTGATACGATCCAACTTGTCCTCAACAACCAACATATAGAATAAATCATTGCTTTTAGCCATGGCCATTGACTAGTATACCCTAATGGAGAAAAATGATTGTTTCTCAAAATGTTGAACAAAACTACCCTGTCAAGCTCTACTTAAACTTGTAGTAGACTTTGAGGTGCTTATATTGGTGAACAAAAACATGTATATATGTTTGACACAAAAGGATAGAATTGCTTGCATAAGCATTGCGATAGTGTGTTCGGAGGTTGAAAGGAGCTCATATCAAAATTTCAACACCACAAAGTGAAGTAGTTTTGGAAGGGTGTATGACGTGCGTTGATACCGATTATTGGAGTTTGAGGTCTGCAAAAGCACACAAACAACACAAGGAAGAAGAAGAAGCTTGGAGCACAATAGACAATGCTGAATGTATTACCAAGTGAATGTACAAAGATAAGTAACCCCTTAGGGTTATAGGAGTGTATGTAACTCGAAAAAACAACTTCCTAAAGAGGGAAAAAAGTGTCTTGATGGTCCTAAGTGTGTTCACACACATCACTACCAAAATATATCAATAATATTTATGTATGCATGTAGGTATGTATATATGTATTTATTTATTTATATATGTAACTATGCATGCAATATATAACACCATATGCCAAAAACTATTTTCGGTAGCATTTTCCCTAGACTAGGGAACTTAGATAAAACTATTGTAAGGTACTCATGCCATAAAACATAAAGTCACTCGTGCCTTAAAACCAAAAAGACACTCAGGCCATTAAACCAAAAGGCACTCAAGCAATACAACCTACAAAAGAACATTCAAGGTATAAGAAAACATTCGACCTGCAAAAGAACATTGCACCTTCATGTATTTATGTATGCATGCATGAATGTATGTACATATGCATGTGTGTGTATGTATGTATGTATGTATGTGCATATGTGTGTGTAGTATGTATTTGCATATGTTCGTATGTATATATGAATGTATGTATGTATGCACGTATGTTGGTATGTATGTATGCATGTATGTATGTATTTATTTATGTATGTGTGCATGTGTGTATGCAACTATGTTCTATGTATGTATGTATGCTATTATGAATGCATGTTTTATGTATGCATGTATGTATGTTTTCATGTGTGTATACTTCTATATGTATGTATGTATGTATATATGTATTTATTTATGTATGCATGTATATATACATAATAACATACTTAAATATAAGTATGTGCATATGTAAAGTAGGTGTGTATATATATATGTATATATGTACGCATATATGTATTTATAGATGTATGTATGTATGCATGTAAGTTTGTGTTATTTATGTAACATATGTGTGTGTATGAATGTATGTATGTATGTATGTATGGATATATGTATGTATAAATGTAGAGTATGTATGTATATATTAAGTATGTATGCATGTATATATTTATGTATGTATGTATGTATGCATGCATGCATGCATGTATGTATGTATGTATGTATGTATGTATGTATAGTATGTGTGTGTATGTATGTATATATGTATGTATGTATGTATGTATGTATGTATGTATGTATGTATGTATGTATGTGTGTATGTATGTATGCATGTATGTATGTATGTATGTATGTATGTATGTATGTGTGTGTGTATGTATGTATGTATGTATGTATGTATGTATGTGTATATATATATATATATATATATATATATATATATATATATATATATATATATATATATATATATATATATATATATATATATATATATATATATATTATATATATATATATGTGTGTGTGTGTATGTGTGTGTGTGTATGTATGTATGTATGTACATATGTATGTGTGTGTGTGTGTGCATGTATGTACATATGTACATATGTATGTAATGTATGTATGTATGTATGTATGCATGTACACATGCATGTAACTAAGTATGTATGCATTTATATATGTAGCTATGTATATTGTATATAAACACCATATGGCAAAATAAATTTTGGCGGCACTCCTTGTAGGCTAGGGAGCTTAGACAAAAATTGCCATATGACATTCATTCTCTAAACTATAAAGGCACTCAAGCCATAAAACTATTAGATATACTTAATACTCCACCCTCAAGTGACCACAAATGATCAATGGTGTGTTAGGTTGTAACGCCCCGATTATGAGGAGAAGCCATTGTGAGAGCCTGGACATTCATGGAACCCTAACTTCCATTAGATGAGGTCTATGTTTGAGCATTGGTGGTAATAGATTGAAGTGTTTCAATGGCGATGCACCACAGTGTGCACTCCTTCTCGAGAGCTCCACGACGATATGCTCGGAGTAGAAAGCCGAGCTCCTGAGGTCGCACACAGTACTCCGCACAGAGGCTGTAGAATACGCAGAAAACACAGTACACATGAAGCACGAAGACAGACTTCTTAGGTCTTACAAATATGGTCGAACTTACAGTCTGTGACTGACCAGGCCACTATATGTTTTATTAAAGAACATATACAAAGAAGTGTCCAGTGGCCATTTGGCCTTTCACATGGACACTAACGGTAACAATCTCCCACTAAAGGCCAATATGGCCAGAGTAACTATGGGAGAAAAATTAATGAATGATAAAGAATACCTGAGTGTAAGTATACAAACTATACCTCCCACCTGATGGGCATGTTACACAGTATACAAGTGACTGCGTAAGATCAAGAATCAAGTAACCCCCATCAAGTGACAATAGTGTCGAAAGCTATCCTGTGGTAGAGCTTTAGTCAAAGCATCTGCAACATTATCTCGAGTGTGAACCTTCTCAAGAATAATGCTCTCAGTGGCTAAGCAATCTCTAATGAAGTGATACCTCACCTCAATGTGCTTGGTCTTTGCATGATAGACCGGATTCTTAGCCAAAGCAATGGCACTCTGACTATCACTGAGCAAGTGAGGTACATGCTGAGGTAAACCCATATCACAAGCAAGACGAGAAAGCCACAATGCTTCCTTACATGCCTCACTTGCTGCAACATACTCTGCTTCTGTGGTGGAAACAACTGTACATTCTTGAAGACGAGATCTCCAAGAGATAGCACCTCCAACAAAATGAAAAATATACCCTTATGTAGACTTACGATTGTCTACACAACCAGCATAGTCAGAATCTGTGTAACCAATAATGGATGCTTTCCCTCTACCTAAGCATAGACACTTGTCCTTAGTGCCACTCAGATATCTCAAAATCATTTTGATTGCTTCCCAATGTTTCTTGCCAGGATTAGACATATATCTGCTCACAACTCCCACTGCAAATGCAATGTCTGGTCTCGTAGCTACCATAGCATACATGAGACTACCAACAGCAGACTGATAGGGAATTTTGGTCATGAATTCCTTTTCCTCATCTGATTTGGGGCAGTCATCCTTGCTCAATTTCACATATGTGGGTAAAGGTGTACTCAATGCCTTTCCACCCCGCATATTGAATCGGTGAAGTACTTTGGATATGTACTCACTTTGAGACAAGTATATGCATCTTTTACTCCTATCACGAGTAATGCGCATGCCAAGAATATGTTTGGCATCCCCCAAATCCTTCATATCAAATGTCTGACTCAACTTCTTTTTGAGAAGTGACAAATCATAAGAAGACTTCCCAACAATCAACATATCATCAACGTAAAGTATCAAGCATATCAAGCTGCCATTAGAACATCTCTTTGTGTAGAGACAATGATCCTCATTGCTCCGAGAATAGCCTTGGGACTTCATAAAAGCATCAAACTTTTGGTACCATTGTCTAGGAGACTGTTTAAGTCCATACAAGCTCTTCTTGAGCTTACAAACTAGACTTTCCTTGCCAGGAACTACATAACCCTCTGGTTGTTCCATATAGATCTCATCTGTAAGATCTCCATGCAAGAAAGCTGTTTTCACATCCATTTGGACTAGCTCTAAGTCCTCCATTGCAACGAATCCAAGCAACATGCGCAAAGTAGTCATCTTGACCACTGGAGAGAAGATTTCCTCAAAATCAACACCATGTTGTTGCTTAAAACCCTTTGCAACAAGTCGTGCTTTATATTTTGGAGAAGCACTATCTGATGTGAATTTCAGCTTATATACCCATTTACATGGTAAAGCTTTTCTGCCCTTTGGCAAAGGTACTAAGTCCCAAGTACCATTCTTGTGAATAGAATCCAACTCACTCTTCATGGCACGCTCCCACTTGACATGATCCTCTGTCTGCATAGCCTCTTTGTAGCAAGAAGGCTCACCGGCATCTGTTAGCATAACAAAATCTAAACCTGGAACATATCTATCAGGTGGATATGAGACACGTGCAGAACATCTCAATGGTTGCTGAATAGGAACATGTGCAAACTGATCTGAATGGACATTCTCTTGAACATCCCTATGTGTAGCATTTTTATGCATGCTAACCGGAGGACTTCTATCCTCAAACACCACTCTTCTCACTTCAACCTCCTTAATGGGCTGTTTATGCATCTTCAACTCATTAAAAATGACATCACTACTTCTGATCACTGACCGCGTTTCAGGATCCCATAAGCGATATCCAAATTGTCCTTCTCGACCATATCCAAGAAAAATGCATTTCTTTGACTTATGTTCCAACTTTTGTCTAAGATTCTTGGGCATATGAACATATGATTCACACCCAAAAACTCGAAGATGATCATAATATGGTGGTTTCCCTGTCCATAACTCTTGTGCCACTTTTAGACCTTTGGCAGTACTAGGTGAAAGGTTAATCACATGAACTGCAGTCAATACTGCTTCTGCCCAAAAACCTTGTGAGAGGTTTGCATGATGCAACATAGAGACTACTCTATCTTGAATAGTTCTATTCATCCTCTCAGCTACACCATTCTGTACTGGGGTATAAGGAGCTGTAAACTCTCTACGAATCCCTCTAGACTGACAGAAAAGGCTGAATTCACGTGAGGTATACTCACCCCCATTATCTGAATGTAAAGCCTTAAGCTTAGTTCCTTTTTCAGTCTCAACTGAAGCAATCCATTTTCTGAAAGTAGGGAATACATCATCCTTTGATTTGATAGGATATACCCAGACTTTTCTAGTAGCATCATCTATGAAAGTGACAAAGTAAAGAGAACCACCTAAGGACCTAGTGGGCATAGGACCACACACATCTGTATGAACGAGATCTAAAGGCTGAATTGAAGAGTCAATGTGCATTCTATGCACATTTCTGGTTTGCTTTCCATATTGACAATGCTCACAAAATGAAAAATCAGAGAAAGATAACACAGGTAAGTAGCCAGAACAAGAAAGATTTTCCATTCCACTATGAGATATATGGCCCAAACAACCATGCCAAATACAAGCCATAGGCTGTTCAGTAACAGCTAACAAGTGTTCTTTCTGTGATACAAATAAAGGATAAAGTGAGCCAACTTTGCTTCCTTTTGCAATAACCATATTGCCCTTTGATATACGAAAGGACTGAGCATAGACGACCACCTTGTAACCAAGGTCATCAAGTTGACCAACTGACATCAAACTGCGTAATAACTGAGGTACATGGCGTACATTATGGATAGTAAATTTTGAACCATCAATGAACTGCACAACCACATCTCCAATCCCCACAACATCACACTGATAAGAGTCAGCAAGTCTCACGGTACCAAGAGACTTTGCTGCATAATTAGAGAACCATTCTCTATGGGGTGTCACATGGAAAGAAGCACCAGAATCTAGCAGCCAGGTGTGGGAAAGAGAATCAGCCATAAGTGCCTCAGATGGCACAGTACTATCAAGTGTCAACACATCAACATCATCAGAAATAGCATTAATTTCTTCAATCTTCATAGTCGAAGTAGATGGTGCAGGTAACTGTTTAACATGCCCATCAACATTCTGTCCTTTACCTTTAGCATTATTTAATGCATAACAGTCTTTCTTCATGTGTCCTTTCTTATGACAAAAATGGCATTCGATATCCCTCTTCCTTGATTTACTTCTACTCTTATTCCGTTGACCATTCTTTTCCTTGTTCTTGCTCCTGCCACGTTGTTGATTCTTTCCTTGGTAAGAATCACGAACATTATATGCATCTCCACTCTGAGCGCCAACCATAGATTTTCTACGAATCTCCTCACTCAAGAGTGCTCCACATATGTCATCATAGACAAGTTTACTGCCAGTTGCGCTGTTGCTAATAGCTGTGCAAAACGTATCCCATGATGATGGCAGGGTGCATAACAGCAATACTGCTTTCATTTCATTATCCATATCCATTTTTTGAGCCTGTAACTGGGAGAATATAGCATCAAACTCATTTAGATGAGCAGCAACACTATCTGTGTCCTTCATACGAAGGTCATATAATTTTCTCATCAGATACACTTTATTTGATGCCGTCTCTTTTTCATATGTATTGCATAACTTCTTCCAAAGCTCCTCTGCACTTTCACAGTCTAATACTGTAAAGTAAACATTATCTGCCAAGTGCAAGCGAATGGTAGACCTGGCCATTTCATCTAACTCATCCCAATCATTTTCATCCATGTCAGCAGGCTTCTTTGAAATCCCATTTACTGGCTTCCATTGCCTCCTTTGAATCAGCACATCTTTAATCTGATTCTTCCATAGAGCAAAGTTTGTGCCATCAAATTTTCGGATCTCAAAATGGTCTTTGCCCTGCAAGTTATCCTCCTCGGAACACTAGCACTAGACCCTGATCCACCGGATGTGCCTGAGACCTCTGATGCCATGATCGTACAGAACTGAATAGAATAATAATGGAGCTAGAAGAGTCCAAACACCAACAAATAAGTGTATCAAAGAGTAAATCGACCACTGTATAGTTGACTAAACCACAAATCTGGAAAAATTTTGCCAGAGTATCCTCTGCAAAATTAGCATATGACCAGTGTCAAAGTATCATAAAACTGCAAGTACTGACATGTCTACCTGCATAGTGAATCACTGACTCCACTGCATATAATCAGTTACCCAATAGAAGCCAACTAAGCTTATCGAGCACCTATGAACAACTATCATACATCTCATATGGCGAGGCTGGGTAAGTCTTCCACCTGCATCACCGAAGAGACCCCGACATATGGGTGTCTCCCAGTTAAGAAAACCTCACCACGACCCTCTTTATCAAACGTAAAAGGCTTTATGCAAAGAACGTAACCGCTATATCAATGACCACATGGACGTACATAAGTGGTATCCACAGAAGCGTACATGGTGTGTATGTGCTCAATATATGCAGTAAAATGACACTAAAAGGCTGAGTACACAGCCCAAAAACTAGCCAATAACACCTGCAAGTGTCTGTCAACTCTGATGTTTTAGGCTTTAAAAAACCTGCATAAATTTGTAGCGACTGCTCCCACCAAAACTGAAAACCCCTCGAGAAACCTGCAGTTTTACGAGTGTGGCTGAAATTACAGCCCCAAAGGTTGATATTTATTGTCTCAGAAGTACAAGGAATACTCTTCTTGATGTTCTTGGACCTGTGCGAAGAGAACTATGTGCAAAAGTACTCCGAAATGGCTCCAAAAAACACCCCAAAATTGCTTCAGAAATAGGCTTTGAAAGCAAAAAATGAAGCTTTGAGGGACCAAAACTTGTTCAAGGTAATGTCAAGCTTAGTCTTTCCCCTTCTTCAAACACCACAAGAGTGTAGCTTAGTGGCAGGAGATTGCCACGGTTAAGCAAGCTCTGGGGGGAACAGTACTGGGATGGGTGACCTCCCGGGAAGTACCGGGAACCTCTATATTCCTTGATCGTTGAGGTCCTCCCTCGCGCGCAGCCAACGGCGCCAACGGTGACTTTGGTGACTCGAATGACAAGGTATACCAAGGTCTATGCCTTGGTCGCCGCCTTAGTCGTAAGCCTTGGAGAAAGCCTGGGGGGGTGCTCGCTTCGCTCGCGCAAACGGAACAAAGGATTTGCCTCGAACTGCTCTGATACCAATGAAGTGTTTCAATGGCAATGCACCACAGTGCGCACTCCTTCTTGAGAGCTCCACGACGATATGCTCGGAGTAGAAAGCCGAGCTCTTGAGGTCGCACACAGTACTCCGCACAGAGGCTGTAGAATACGCAGAAAACACAGTACACAGGAAGCATGAAGACAGACTTCTTAGGTCTTACAAATGCGGTCGAACTTACAGTCTGTGACTGACCAGGACACTATATGTTTTATTAAAGAACATATACAAAGAAGTGTTTGGTGGCCATTTGGCCTTTCACATGGACACTAACGATAACATAGATGACCTCTATGATCGTAGCCATTAGGTTAGGTAGTAAATAAACTTTGAGGCCATTAGCTTGCCATTGAGGGAAAAAATAAAGGTCTTCTGGCACTACGTGGTTTTCCCATAGAACCTTAATGGGGGGAGTGTAGAGGGGGGCTTGCTCCCTTCTACATGATTCGAGCAGCCTATCCCTTGGGCCCATAGGGCTAAGATGAAAGGACTTCTGGTTATGGAGATATTATCATATTGTATATTTTTCCAACTATTCTGTATCTCCTAACTACATTTATCTATACCCAATCCCCTTGTAAAAGCTATATAAATATGGACCATGTGTAGATTTATATAACATTGTGCACTAGTAAGCCCTTCATCTAGAGTCTGTCTAGATCACCACCTAAGCTCCACTTTGGGAGCACATAGGTGGACAACACCATCATTGTAGGTGCATTACTCTTGGGGATCTGAGAACTTGATTTCTCTATCTCTTAGTTTGCATCTATCTTTGTCTGCATATTTCTCTCAACTCTAGTGTACATATGTGTGTATGTATGTGTATGTATGTGTATGTTTGTGTAGGTATGTGTGTAATGGAGATTTTGTACTCCAAATTGTAGCAAAAGTGTGTTGGGCCTTTCTTAAGACCTCATAGATGGCTATCAGTGTTAGCCAAAACTTTAATTTTTCTTTGCTCCGTCAGATTGAATGTCTGCAATTTTGTCCAAGCTAGCTAGGGGATAGTTTATGCATGAAAACATACATCAAATGAGTTCTCTAAAAATAATGAAGAATCATTCCAATGATTTTTTTATACAATAGAAAATAGTAAATGTCTTTTTGAATTTAAATGAACCTCCGAAATCACCCCGACTTTCTCTTTCATGGTAGTTGATTCTTTTTTAGTTAGTTAGAACTAATGGATTGACTTGTTGACTCACCAAAAAGGTGACTAGTGATGTGTCATATAATTAAGCCCCCATTCATATACTTGAAATTGCTAAATCCAAGCATTCTAACACTCCCCTCAAGCTCAAGTGATCTAGTCTCCATTGAACTCCTTCATGTTAAGGTATCCATCAAACTTCTCTAGTTTACTTGCATATGTTAACTTTGTAATAATATCTAACATCTACTCCTTGGTGTTAATGTATTTGATGTTCACCTCTTTGGCTAATACCTTCTCTCTAATGAAATGATAATGAAACTCTTTGTGCTTGCTTCTTGCATGGAACATTGGGTTGCTTGCTAGATAAATGCTTGAAACATTGTCCCCAAATAATGTTAAATCTGTGATGTCCATACCCAAGTCCTTGAATAATATCTTGCACCACATGATCTCACATATAGCAAGGGCTAAGGCCCTCAAACTAGCTTGAGTAGAAGATAAAGAAACTTTGGGTTGCTTCCCAAACATCCATGAAATGACTTTTGACCTTCGGATGAAGACATAACAAAATTTAGTCCTTTTGTCCTCCTTTGAGCATGCCCAATCAACATCATTGAATCCTTTGGGTTTTAATCCATCTTCATAAGGACACAAAGCTAGGTTGGTGTCTAAGAGGTTCACACATACTTATGGTGTGGATTATGAAGAGACCTTTGGCTCCATGGCTAAAAAAACAACAATAAGGACCTCAATAGTTGTATGTGTAGGTAAAAGATGGCCTATATATCAACTTGACATAAAAAATGTATTCTTGAATGGTGAGCTAAAGGAAGAGGTATATATGGCACAACCTATTGGATATCAAGACGTGGATAATCTTGATTTTTTTTGTAGGTTGAAGAAGGCCCTGTATGGGCTTAACCAAGCACCAAGGGCCTGTAATAAAAAGCTTTTCAATTACCTTGAGAAGCAAGGGTACATAGAAAGCAAATCAGATCCCTCACTCTGTAAAGAAAGAAGGGAGTAAGGTAGTATTCATATGTATCCATGTGGATGATCTAATCATAATAGGTAGTGATGATACAAGATTAAAGACATCCAATGGAAACTTGGAAAGGAGTTTGAAATATCAGATTTGGGTGATTTGTACTTTTTAGGTATTGAAATTGTTTTATGCAATGGATGGCATATACATTTTTCAAAGGAAATGTCTATTGGATGTACTCTACAAGTATGGCATGGCTAAATGTAAGGTACTCACTAAACCTATAGATACAAATACAAAGATAAGTATGTTGGATGGTAGGAAACTTGATGTTGGATGGTAAGAAACTTTATGACTTAACATTATATAGAATCTTGATTGGCTCTTTGATCTATGCACTAATGAAAAGACCTAATCTTTCTTGTGTGTTAGGAGTACTTGCTCAATTTATGCATGTTGCCACTCAAGAGTACTTAAATGTAGTGAAGAGAGTGCTTATATATGTGAAATATACAATCAATCATGGATTGTTTTATAGGTATGGAGAAGAGCTAACACTTAAAGGATGGAGTGATGCTGATTGGGCAAGATCTATTGATTATAGAAGATCAACTTTAGGGTATTTATTCATGCTTGGAACAAAGACTATTTCATGGATATCAAAGAAGCAACTGATAGTTACATTGTCTTCAACTGAGGTTGAGCATAGAGAATTAGTTATAACCATATGTGAAGCTATGTAGCTTAGGAAGCTACTAATTGACTTGGATGTGTAGGTTGGAATAATCTCCCTTTATGGAGATAACATTTAATC
This sequence comes from Ceratopteris richardii, assembly GCA_020310875.1. Lineage (NCBI taxonomy): Eukaryota > Viridiplantae > Streptophyta > Polypodiopsida > Polypodiales > Pteridaceae > Ceratopteris > Ceratopteris richardii. The sequence goes on from CM035419.1 coordinate 44,792,528, forward strand.
TATACACCTGGCTAATAACCCAATGTATCATGCTAGGACTAAGCACATTGAGGTGAATTACCATTTTGTAAGAGAAAACGTTTCCAATCATGAAGTGGATGTTCATTTTGTGACTACAAAAGAGTAGGTTGTAGATCTATTCACCAAAGGATTGGATGCATCAAAGCTAAGTAAGTTTAAGAATGTGATGATATTGATGGACATAGATACTTCCTATCTAAGCTTGAGGGGGAGTGTTGAAAAAAAGGAGCAAACTTTGAGGATAATTTTGTTAATTTTGATATGTAAAATATAAAGAAAAGCTTGGATAATGCTGAAGCTAGGAGATCTTATCCATTTGAGGAAAAATAGAGCACTAAACAACACTCAATGAAGCTAGAAGATCAAGAAGAAGCCATTGGAAAGTCAAGAGTCCCATACTGATCTGTATATGAAGGGAAGATGCATTTTCATGGTTAATGAATGATTTGAAGGATTAGCAAATAAACAAGGACATGAGTATCATTACTAAGAAGTACATGTATCATTTCATCTCTGTAAATGGTCTTTTCTATAAGTTTCTTGCATTCGATCCTCTCTCTCTCAAGTGTATACTATCAGACATAAGCAACTTGTAATAGTTGGTTCTCTCCCTCTGTAACTCTGATTGTAGTGATCTTACATTTCTATGAAAGCTTATCGTACATAATTTATTTCTACCAAATATCTTAGTGTGATAATTCTTATAATGTGAGGTATTACTATTTCTCTATGAGCTACATTTTTGCATAGGTGAACAGATAGGTAGTCTGTTTTGTAACATAGAGTTGCCTGAACTCTACTCATCCAAATTGAGTGTTTGTTGGCTTGTTATAAAGCTAACGAATTTTGCGAAGATGGAAAAAAGTGTTGAAGCATTGGATTCTAGAAGGTGGACCAAAGTGCTTGATCCAAGTCAGGTATGTTTTAGGAGTAGGCTAGGAGACCTACTTGGGCTCATTGTGCTTTTGTTGCATGCATAGAGATCCAAAAAGGTTTGCCTACCTTGGAGAGCTTTTATGCTTCATCCACCAAAGCAAAGATTATTCAGATCAAGAACGAGCTAAGTAATCTTAGGAAATCACCAAGCACTAACATTAATGTGTACATTTGGAAGGTGAAGGAGCTTGTAGATGCCCTTGGTTCAATTGGGAGCCCAATTAAAGATGATGATCTTGTTTCTCACGCTCTTAATGGCTTGAGATAGGATAAAAGGCTTGAGATACGAGGTTCATAATCAACGGGCACTCAAGCCCAAGTTTTGTATGTAGGTAGAGGAAAAGGTAAAAGAGGTGCACAAAAATCCCAAAGCAAGGAGAGAGGAAGGCCAAAATCAAGTGCAATCAATCAAAAAGCCTCCAAACAAAGCTGTTGATCAAGAAGAAGAGGAAGGACTAGAGGAAGAGAAGTAAGATCACAAGGAAGAGAAGCATCCAATGGAGAGTGGTACAATTGTGGAGAATTGGGCCTTTAAGTAGAATATTGTTGGTAGAAAGAAGGAGCCAATGAAGGATAAACAAAAATAAAGGTCATTATGATAGTATTTCAACAAATTCATAAAATTAAAACTTTCTTATGATTTATGGTTCAAATGAAAGAGTCAATTTAGATTTTACATGGTACATAGACAATGATTGTAGCAACCATATGGGTTTCAATAAAGATATTTTCTTTATTTTACACTCACCCACCACTCAAGGACATATAGATACAAGGAATGAAACTAGAAACAAGATTACAAATGTGGGAGATGTTTCAATGAACATATCTTTAAGCTCCAAGGTGTTTCGAGGATGTGTTGCATGTGCCAATCATGACTAAGAACTTGGTTTTAGTAGGCCAAATGGTTGAAAGAGGTTACGAGGTGAGATTCAATTATCAAGGATTTTTTTTTGGAAGAACTCATTCAATACTATAAGATCATAAAAAAAGGGGAGAAGCAAGGAAGACTCTCCACAATGGAGGTAAAACCATCAATCCCTCACACATTATACTTATCAATTGGAAATAAATAGATTGCACAAATTCGCTTGTGGAACAAAAGAATTGGCCACAGAAAATTACAAAGGATGGGCTTGGATGAGTGGTCTGCCTAGTCGTACATCTCAGATATGTAGCATTTGTGCCACACTTGTCAATTAGGGAAACAAAGCCGTTTCCCAGTTAAGAGTGGAGCACATGTGAGCAATGAAGTGTTGAATCTCATACACAAAGATCCATGGGGACCTACAAGGGAGGCATCTATTGGAGCTTATAGTTGTTTTTTCACATGTATAGATGATTATTCAAGGTTTTTTTTATGTGTTTCATCAAGATAAAGTCAGATGTATCTTACCACTTCAAGATGTTCAAGAATCTAGTGGAGAAGGAGATGAGGAAGTGTATAAAGACCCTCATATCAAATAGAAGGGAAGAGTGCTTTTCAAAAAAAACTTTTGATTTTCTTGATGATTGTAAAATGAAAAAGATATTGATTTTACATGTATACACCTCAACAAAGTGGGTAATAGAGAGGAAGAACATATATATAATAGAAGTGGCTAGAGCTATGTTGAACGAGATGAATGTTCTTAAGTCTTAATAGGTTGATGTTTTTCTACACCCATATATATTATGAATATGTGTCCAAACTTGAGTACATGGACTCAAACCTTATTAAGCTTGGTGGGGTAAGAAACCCAAACTTTCACATCTCAAAGTATTTGGTTGTGTGTGTTATGTCCACATACCTCAAGAATGGATATTCAAGTTAGACCCGAAGGCAAATAGTTATATATTTCTTGACATTATTTAGAGAAAAAGGTTTTAGATGTTATAAAACTAACAAAAAAGAGCTGAATCTATCTAGGGATGTAATATTTTATGAGTTTCTACCTTGATATGGTATCGAAGATGTGGTACATATTGAAGATGCATATGAAGCTGGGAAGAAGTTCAAAGAGCAACAACAAAATATGTAGATGAGTGGCCCACCCACTTCAAACACACCGTGAGAGGAGAGTAATATATCATCTTGGTAAGGGAGGAAAAGGAATGAAGATCACTCAAGTGAAGGAAGCAACTATTGGAGAATTCCTCTCCTATGCATAGCGGAAAGTGTAGAAGACCTTCTCACGATCAAGACTTTTACCTATAGCTGAACCTTCGAATGAAAAATGATATCAAGTGAAGAACACAATGAACTTGATGCTTTAGTCACTCAAAATAGAAACTATTAGCTTTCAAATGACCTATCAAACACTCAATTTGGAGTAGTTTGGGTTTGGGAACTCTTTGCCTCAAAATAGGATGCCTATCCACTGAGTTAGGCTGAAAACTAGATTTCACTAAAAGCTCAATAACTCACAGAGCATGGAAAATATCAAAAAACTCTTCTAACAAAGGAAACAAACAAGATAAGCTTTCCAAGGAATATTTAAACTCTAAAAATGGATACATACATGGAGAGATATGACTCTTGCAATCAGGCTACCTAGAAATTGGTATGCGAGTCGGCATAGTCTATGAGATTGTAGAAAACAAAATGATTGAAAACAAATGAACTACCTACAAGAGGACTTCATTGCCTTCTTCCTCTGTTCTTGAGTGTCCTCCCTTGCCTCTTTTATAGCCAAGTGACCACGGGCTCACATGATGATTTTTAGAGCTCTTCTCCATAACTCCTCCACTACTTTGAGTAGCCAGTCTTCTCTTCTGGTTGAGTTTTTGGATTTGATTCTCTTTTGTTTGATTCTCTTTTGGCTTCCACTACTTGTTGAAGTGAACCTTTCCATTTTTCATTTTGGTATTTACCTTATATTTGTAGAAAAATCCTTTTTGTGAAACATATACGACCTTGCTTCTTTATTTTTTTAACACTCTCCCTCAAGCTCACATGTGAGCTTGCATCTTTAGCCATATCCTACAAATCGATTTCATCCTTGAACCTATTTAATTTAGAAGCATCCAAGGACTTTGTAAACATATCTGCAACTTGGTGATTAGTTCTAATGAACTTTATATCCACATCCTTGCTCAAAACTTTTTCTCGAACATAATGATAATGCACTTCTATGTGCGTACTTCATGCATGAAACATTGGATTGTTTGTCAAGTGAATGCTTGACATGTTGTCACCATAAATTGAAATGGTCTCTACTTGTACATCAAGATTAGCTAAGAGCTTCTTAATCCACATAGCTTCATAAGTTGCAAAGGCTAATCCTCTATATTCAGCTTTTGTAGATGATAGTGAAACAATAGGTTAATTCTTCGAGCTCCATGTGATAGGTCTGCTACCTATCATGAATACATAACCTGAAGTGGATCTTCTGTCTTCCTTCCAACCAGCCCAATCAGCATCACTAAAGCCCTTCACCTGCAATCCTTCATCATATCTATAAAACAAGGCATGATTGACTGTGTGCTTCATATATCTTAGCACTTGTTTGGCTGAATTTAAATGTTCACTTGTTGGAGTTTGCATAAATTGAGTTACATCATGTAGCTTCTCTCCATCATTTGAGCAGAGATTCACATTTGTGTCCATAGGTTGAGTGAGTGGTTTGCATTCACTCATTCCAAATCTAAAAAGAACATCAAATAGATACTTTCTTTGCATCAAGTAGATGCCATCTTTCCCACATACTAGCTCAATGCCTAAAAAATATTTCAGATCACCAAGATCTAAAATTTTAAACTCCTTATCGAGTTTTCTTTTTATCGTTTGTATTCTTGCAACATTACTTCCTGTTATGATGAGATCATCAACATATATGCATATATATATGTGCTTGCCTTCTTCTTTCTTCATGTAGAGAGAAGGATCAACACTACGTGGAATATACCCACACCTTGTGAGGTATTGAACCAACCTTTGGTTCCAAGCACGTGGTGCTTGCTGCAACTCGTACAAAGATTTCTTCAATCTGCAAACAAATCTGGATGCTTTTGATCTTCAAATCCAATTGGTTGACTCATGTAAAACTCTTCTTGAAGTTCACCATTGAGAAAAGCATTTTTATATCAAGTTGGTACAATGGCCATCTCCTTGCTACACTCAATGCAATCAAGGTTCTAGTTGTTCCCATCTTTGCAACCAGGCTAAAAGTCTCTTCATGAGTCTGCCTTAATCCTTTTGCTACTAGTATAGATTTATGCCTAGCTAGAGAACCATTAGCATTTCTCTTTATTTTAAACACCCATTTATTTGGAACAATATTCATACCTTGAGCCTTTGGAACTAGCTCCCATGTGTGATTGTCCTTGAAAGCGTTTATCTCTTCTTGCATAGCTTGCTGCCATTCTTTTTGTGTAAATGATTCTTCATATGCATCCGATTCTTTGCCTTTGACAACCTGTGTCATATATTCAAAATGATTTGCAATAAAACTATCATAGCGCAACCTTTGAATTGGATACCTTGCTCTTGAAGACCTCCTTACATTTCATTTTGAGTATTGCTTCTTTAATCGGTTCATCTTTACCTTTGGTGTAATCACCTCTCCATACTCTTCTTCACTTGCATTTGAATCACTATTTTGGGGAGCACTTTTAGCTTTAATTCTTTCATAACCTGATGTTGGTGATGAGGAATGACTCCTTTGTCTTCCCTTCCATGTTGAGCTTTATCCATGTGATGTAGAAGCTTCTGGACCTAACATTTGAGTGCGTGTTTGCTAAAATTCTTCTTGGACAACACCTCCATCATCTTTGTAATCTTCTTCTAGAATATTCTCTTTCCCTTTTTCTCCAAACCATGGTCTTAGCTCATCAAATACCACATCTCATGAGAATCCTATCTCCTTTGCCACCAGATTGTAGGCCATGTATCCTTCTTGCTTCGATGAATATCCAATGAAAATACATTTTTCTAACTTTGTCTCCATCTTTGTCCTTAGTTCTTGAGGAATGTGAACATGACACACATATCCAAAAACTTTGAGATGTGTAAGGTTATGTTTCTTATCAGAATAAACCTTCTCAGGAGTTAAATTATGCACTCCAGCTATTGTGCATTTGTTCATCAAATAAACAGCCGTACTAGCTGCTTCAACCCAATAGTTTAATGGAACCTTCATCCCATTGAGCATGCATCTTGCAACTTCTGTGATATTTCTATTTTTCCTTTTAGCAATTCCATTTGCTGAGGCATGTATCTACATGTAAATTATTGTTTGATGCCATTTTCATAAAGAAAATCTAAAAATTCTTTGGAGAAATATTCTCCTCCTCCACTAGACCTCAAGGTCTTTATGTACCATCCTCTTTCCTTTTCTACCTATGCTTTAAATCTCTTGAACATAGAGAACACATCTGATTTTTGTTTTATGCGAAACATCCATACTTTTCTTGAATGATCATCCATAAAAGTGACAAAACATTTATTAACAACCATCGATGGTTGTTGTGATGGTCCCCATACATCCGTGTGTATCAAGTCAAGGACATTCCTTGCCACATTGTTGCTCTTCTTGAATGGTTGTCAAGTTTGCTTTCCTATTTGGCATGCTGCACAAAACTCATGCAGTCTAGCATCATTGAATCTTGTAAGACCTCTTACCACTTCATGGTTTCTCATGTCCTTGAGCTTGCGAATATTGATATGTGCAAACCTTTTATGCCACAAATTGATTTCAACAATTCTCTTGTTTCCAAACTGAATATACATCACCTTTCCATGTGGTTGTTGAATGTCCAAAGTGAACATTCTACCTTCTTTCCTTCCTTGAGCATCAACCTTGAATCCTTCTTTTGGATTCTTTATAAAGTAGACTCTTTCATTGAAGATAACATGATACCGTTTCTCTACCATTTTTCCTACTGAAATCAAATTCTTTGCAATAGTAGGAACATGAAGAACATCAATCAATACCTTCTTATCTCCAAGCTTGATTTCTCCAACATGCTCAATTGTGTGTTGAGTTTCATCATCGGTCTCTACATATCCTTTCCCACTTGGAGCTTGTAGATTTCTGAATAGATCTCCTTGGCATATCATATGATTGCTGCAACCTGAATCTATAAACCATTTTTGATCATCGGTTCTTGAGCTATTGTACTCATGCTTCATGGCAAGCATGGTTTGCTTGTCTCCTTCACTTGATGTAGCCGCATAGTTATTTTGGCTCCTTTGGTTTCCTCCATTCAATCTTCCATTGTTTTGCCAACAATCTTTTGCATAATGTCATACTTTACCACAATGATAGCATGTTATACCTTTATGAGGATTGTATGAACCTGGAACTCTTTCTCTATTTCTTCCTTAACCTCTTCCATATGTGTTGTCATTTGAGTTGTGTTGTCTTCGGAGTTGTTTTGTCTTCGGAGTTGTGTTGTCTTTCGAGTTGTGTTGGCTGGAATTTGTATTGTTGTAGCCTCTTCCTCTCCCTCTCGAGCCTACTTTTGAGTTCCTTCCTCTACCTTGGCCTACATATAAGATTTGGCTATGGTTGTCCTTACCTTTGTTGCCTTCTCCTTGTTGAGCAGCCTCTTCAGCCACAAGATTTGGTATAATCTCCTCGAAGGTTGGAAGAGGATCTCAATAAATAATGTTTGTGATGAGAGGCTTCCACTTTTCTTCACTCCTCAAGCCATTGAGGGCTGTTCGGATGATGTCTTCCTCTTCTATCTTGCATCCAACAGATGCTAGATGATGTCAAAGCTCCTTGATCTTCAATGTATACTCACTAATGATTTGGTTTGAGCTTTCCTTCATGTTGTTAAGCTTGTTCTTGAGTTGCATCTTCTGAGAACTTGTTGAGGTAGCATAGACCTTCTCCAATGCTTCCCAAACTTCCTTGGCTATCTCTAGGCTTTGCACATCACCAATTATAGTGTTAGAAATAACTCGTGAGATGAGAAACATCACCCTGTGATTCCTCTCTTCCCAATCTACAAATTGTCTCCTTTGTGCTAGAGTACTGTTGGGATCTTGAAGGTCCATTGGTTGTGGATCATATCCAATAACTAGACTCCATAAACGTTTATTTGAGGCTTTGGTCACTCAACCTAGAAACTATTAGATTTCAAATGAGCTATCAAGCACTCATTTTAGAGTAGTTTTGATTTGGTAACTCTTTGCCTTAAAATAGGCTGCCTGTCTACTCAGTTAGGCTGAAAATTGGACTTCACTAAAAACTAAATAACTCACAAAGCATGGCAAATATCACAAAACGGTTTTAGAAAGAGGAAATAGATGAGATAAGCTTTCAATGAATATTTAAACTCTAAAAATGGATACATACATTGAGAGATATGACTCTCGCAATCAGGCTACCCAGAAATTGGTATGGAGCAGGACATAGTCTATGAGACTATAGAAAACGAAATGTCTAAAACCAAATGAACTACCTACAAGGGGACTTGAGTGCCTTCTTCCTCTGTTCTTGAGTGTCCTCCCTTGCCTCATTTATAGCCAAGTGACCACAAGCTCTCATGATGAGTTTGAGAGCTCTTCTCCATAACTCCTCCACCACTTTGAGTAGCCACTCTTCTCTTCTGGTTTAGTTTTTGGATTTTATTCTCTTTTTTTTAATTCTCTTTTGGCTTCCACTACTTACTGAAGTAAATACTTCCATTTTTCATTTTGTATTTTCCTTCTATTTGAAGAAAATCCTTTTTGCAAAATATATACAACCTTGCTTCTTTATTTTTTTAACAGCAACAATGGAAAAGAAAAGGAAAATAATGAAGACAATCAATGGGTAGACATGGATTCTACAAGTGATGAAGATGTGCAGAAAACTCTAGGATTTAAAGCATCCAAACAAAGGAGGAGGAAACTCCTATCACCTAATGGTGAGTTGAGGTCATTCAATAAGGTTAAATACCCTATTCAAAGGTTATTGTATGATTCATTCATTGCAAGATACTATGCCTACACAAGTCAAGTTATAGCTTGCAAAGAGCCTAACTCTTTTGAAGAAGCAAATAGGCACCAAAAATGGAATGAAGAAATGAATGAGGAAGTTAATCTTGGGCATGTGTAGAAGTCTGAGAGACACAGGAGAAGCATACATAAGAAGCACAACTACAACAAGACATGCAGAGAAGACAGATGGTTGGAATAGCTCTCTCTATTGATGAGGTATTGATTTGAAGTAAGATGTATGTGGTAACATGGTGAAAAAAAATTCTAGCCAACACTAGAGTAAAAAGTACCCATGTATAGGGAGAAGGTTCACATCAAAGATACTTGAGGAAGTGCAACAAACCCCCTTGGAGCAAATGATATGAACACATACAAGAAGTAAGAGATCAAGCCCCACTAAGCAGTAAGCCTAAAGCTTTTCAAAAAACTTCAAACTTCTCTTGTGGAAGAGATTTGGTGAATATGTCTCCCGCATTATCTTTTATAAGCACATATACCAAATCAATATCTCCTACATGAAGGTTCTGTCACACATACTAATAATGAACCTCAATTTGTTTGGTCCATGCATGAAACACTAGGTTTCATGCAATATCCAATGCACTCTGACTATCCGTGGTAATATGTGTAGCATCATCACTCTCCATGCAAAGATCTATCAATATTTGTCTCAACCATATACTCCAATCTAGCTGTGAAAACTACCTTGTACTCAACTTTAAATTTTGATGTCACCATTGTAATTTGCTTTTTACTCAACAAGGATATGCATGAATCCCCAATGAAAAAGCAATCACCACTCGTGGAAACGCGAGTATCATAAAAACTAGCCCAATCACTATCTATAAAAGCATGTAAGTATGGCTGGATATCTTTGCCATAAAAGACACCTAAACTTAAAGTGTATTTGAGGCATCTAAACACACATTTCATCACTTGCCAATGCTTAGTGTCAGGGCTATGTATGAATTGACTTAGCTTGGAAACTACATACTGTATATTTGTCCTTGGTGTTGCATGCATATATAAGACATCTCACAACTTGTTGATAAAGAGAAGTGTCAAATGGATCACTAGAATCCTCAACTAAGAACTTAAATCCTACCTCAACTACTATACAAATTGGTTGTAATCCTCAAAATCAAAACTCTAAAGTAGTTTTTCAACATACTTTTCTTGATGCCAAGATAGTAGCTCAAAACACCAAGATAAGTGACATCAAATGTATGCTGCAAATCAGCCATAAGAATGTCAATTGCATCACATGATCTACTCAAGAGTATGTCATCACATAAAGAACAATCATAGTAAGATCAGCCCCATCTTTACATACATAGAGTGTGCTTTCAATTGGATTACATATGAAGCCAAGAGCAAGCAAGCGCTTATGGATTTTTTCATACCATGCACATGGAGCTTGCTTGAGACCATACACCTTTATGCAAGTGACAAACCATATACTCTTGCCTTTTCATGACAAATCCAAGAGGCTACTTCACATAGACCTCTTCTTGCAAATCACCACTCAAGAAAGTTTCTTTTATGTCCAGGTGATGCACTTTCCAACCTTGTTGGGCCAAAGTGTTTTTTGGATTTCTTTGAGTGAGATAGTAGGCTAGCAGTGAAGAGGGGTGAGAGAAGAGCAAGGGGGAAGAAAAAGTCTTGAATTTGGAGGTATTTTGGCTTGAGTATTGCGATCGGTTGAGTTTCTGGTATCATGATACCAAAAATTCCCTTGTATCGCGATACTCGCCGAAGTAGCGTATCATCGGTTACCAGCCGTGGTATCGCGATACCACTTGTGGTATCGTATTGCCTGGTTGGTATCGCGATCGCACTTTTCCAAAGTGGTATCGTATCGCGGTCCACTTTTGGTATCGTATCGTTTCTCTTCTTAGTATCGTATCACAATACCATTTTAGTATCGTATCATGCAAGTTGGTGGTATCGTATTGCCACTGCAGTTGTATCGTATCGTGTGAGAAGCCCAGTATCGTATCGTCCCGAATCTAGTATTGTATCGTGCAAAACCTAGGTGTCGTATCGTGCCAAATTTCACCATCGTATCGCAGCCGATTTTGGTATCGTATCGCCCACAGAGTTATCGTATCGTGCAAATTGGTGGTATCGTATCGAACTTCACTGATATCGTATTGTGAGAAGTCCAGTATCATATCGTCTGTAAAAGTGATATCGTATCGTCAGTAACCATAGTATCGTATCACCAAGTTTTTTGGGATCGTATTGTGGGCCCCATAGGTATCGTATCGTGATCGGAATTGGTATCGTATCGTCCCGACCTGAGGTATCGTATCACCAGGGTAGCCATTATCGTATCGTGCTCAACATTGGTATCGTATCGTCTGTTGATCTAAGTATTGTATCGTCTAGTCTTTAGGTATCGTATTGTGAGCTTGTGTGGTATCGTATCGTGGACAACTTGGTATCACCTAAAGCAGTATCGCCTAGTGCAGTATCGCCAAAAGTGGTGTCGCCCAGAACATTTGGAGCATTTTTAAGGATAATTTTGAGGCATTTGAGGAGCCACTTAGGGAGAGTTTCAGAGACCTAGAGAGCCCTAGGAGGGTGAATGAACTTGAGGTCAGGCAGGGTGCTAAGTAGCCAGAGAAGTGTCATATCTTCTGTTGGAAGTGCTGCTCAAGTCAGTCACCGCTCTGTCTATTCAGACACCTCTAGTGAATCAGAGGAGGAGATACCCATGGCTTCAGAAGACATGCAGGGTCCCACTCTCGGAAGAAACTTCATGACCACTGTTGAAGGAGAATATCACACTTCTTTACAATATGTTTCTACTAATTCCCAGGAGATCCCTATCTACCTGGATGGATTAAACAGATCTGTGGCTAGGATGGTGACTTCCATGGATGCAACAATTGTGCCCAGACCGACTGTTAAGTATGAAGGATGAGCATACATGGACAAGATGGGTCACATCTACTTAGTGAATGAATTTCCTGATTTGATCAATGAGAGGGGAGAGCTAGTGGGACAAGAAAACTCAGGGAGACCAAACCCTGAGGAGTTAGTGACCACCCCTAGAGGCAAGTCCCAAGTGACGCGAGTCTTGAGAGGGGACTTGATACCTCAAGACGACTATTTATTAGAAGTCTATTTGATCCATGGATCTGACTTGTTACTTCAAACTGACTCACCGGCCCAAGGAAGAGAAGAAAGTCCTATGACTTTTTATGAGTTGAAGGATCCGGAAGACGAGTCTACAGTTACATACCTAGACAAAAACCAGAGAAGGTATTGGTTGGTAGATGCCATAGACAGGGCTCAAGTAAAATACATGGGATTGCTTGTATTCCCTCAAAGAGAGCAGGCAACCACCTCAAAGAACCCCTTTGGAACACAACAAGAGGCAGAGCACACAATGTCTGGACAAACAAGCCAGCAGAGTGTTCCAAACCGAACTCATGTACAATTCGCTACTCCAGGAGTGCAACCACACAATCAAACCCACCGAGGAGTAGGAAATCAATACCGACCACCAGTAAGGCCACGACCACCAATAGGAGGGCAGCAAGGAATACCCCCAATTAGACCAGCAGTTCCCGCTTTCCCTGACATGACTAGACAACTAGAACCAATGAGAAGATTGAGACCTATTCAGGTGGACAAATGTGTGAGGAATCATTATGACAAATTGGGAGAACCTTATGATCACATTGCTGAATTTAAACAAGTTCTAAGAGTGGAACAAGTAGACGACTTCTTCGTGCAGTATGAATCTTTCAGACTCACCCTCACAGGAGCGGCTCTGACGTGGTTCCAGCCATTAGACCCCAACCAATTTGGAAATATGGAGCAATTCTTTCAAGAATTCATTGGGGAATTCACTAAGAGAGGGATTAAACACAATTCTGCGTCTTTAATCCATAGCTTTAAATAGAACCCTAATGAAACTGTGAAAACAGCTGTGTGAAGGTTCAACCAGTATGTTGATAGATTTCCAGTAGTAGAGAGACCCAGTCAGCAAAAAATGATTTCATTATTCTTGGATGGATTAACAAACGGAACCTTAAGGATGCTAGTATATGTAAAGAGGTTGCAGACATTGAGTGAATGCCTACAGGAATGTATTGACTTAGAGGACAACCTAGCAGATGATCTAAAGAGTACGCCCAACCCCACTAAATCAGAAGACTCTTGGAGTACAATTATGTCCAACTCCAGTAATGTGGAGGAATTAGCGGAGATGGTAGCAAAGAAATTAGGAGTCCAAGGACAGAGAAACTACCAACACCCAGCCTTAAGAGTGCCTATGCTACGAAGATGTAGTCTATGTCGAGGAGATCACCCCACGCACCTGTGTGTATGAGGAGGAACTTGTGTACCTCAGACATATCCTTACAACAGACAACCTCATCAAGGAGCTGCCTTGTATTGCCACATAGAACAAAAATACACCAATCAAACCACGAATAATTGCCCATTCAATAGGCAGGCATGACCCATACAACCACCTCAGTATTGACCATATGGATATCCACTTAGAGAGCCAGGTAGAGATATGCCTAGGTACAATCCCTACCCAACACGAGTAGGAGCTCCGAGGCCATATGAACCAGCACAATTTGGAAACCCTCAACCAGTATTAGGACCTCCACTTCCTGAACATGTGGTACCGGTTAAGTACACTCAACCAGAGGAAAACCTAGAAAGAGCCATTGTACCAACATCACCTATAACCAGTGTGGAGTCTACAAACTCAGGTTACGAGCAATCTCAGGGGGAGTACTACCCCTATGACACTAACATGTCTGAGTATGAAAAAACCTATGATCCACAATACTACGGATACGAAGGATGCGAATATGCCTATGGGCCAGAAGTGGCAACATTAATGTACACTACAACTAAAGCACATACACCCGTGAGACTACCCATTAGACCGCCTGTGCTGAGAGGACCATGTTATAGATGCGGAGGAGACCATTTTATTAGAGAATGTACTTGGCCTTACAATCCACCATCTCCTAGGACTTGGGAAGGATATTGCAGTGATTGTGGAAAGGAACATCTCTTCCGTGATTGTCCAAAAAATCCCAACAAGGCTCAAGACACTGCACCTCTTAACGGAAACAAGAAAACAATAGAACAATAAACCCCAAAAGCCAAATAGTAAAAGATTCAGAGAAACCACATGAGAATACCAAGAACATGAAAGCACAAAAATGGAAGGAAAGAAGAGAGAAGCTCAAGGAGAAATGGATGAACAAAATTCAAGACAATAAGAAACAAACAAGAAGCAGTAAGGAACATAAAGAACCAGAGAGTCGTGAAGCAGTTCCCATTCCACCGCTTATCCAAGAAGCAGAGAAACCAGGATCAATTCTAGTTGACCCAAAACCGGATGATTGGACATGTGGTTGAAAGCTTACCAAGCTAGAATTAAGATTGGACCAAATTTGGAACAACACAAAAAGCTTTACCCACAAGGAGAATTAGAGAATGAGAGGCTTGCTATATGCAGGAAACTTATAGAGGTAGCAAAAGCAACCCTAGAAAAGACTATCCCAGCCCTTCCAGAGACAAGGATAGCAGAGGAGCAATACAAGGAGTGTGTTAAAGCCAAGGATAAAGAACCTAAAGAGAAGAATGAAAAATGTGAGCGAGTGAAAAACCAGAACGAACCTATGTCAACAATACCGGATTTAGAGGCTAACTGGCCAAAAGAATTATGGAATAGAATCCAAGAAGAACATTGGAAGAGGAATGGAGTGACTAAGCCTCCCTTTGAGGAATTAGATGTGGAAATTTACCAACCAAATCCCAACATGGAAGAAGTATATGAGGAAGTATCAAGAATAGACCAAAACAGAGAAGAAGCTCAGAGCATTTCAACCTTACCAAATTACATGGGAGAATACGAAAAGGAATCTATGATAATCCGAGCACCCACAGTACCTGGAAAAGGAAAAGGAAACTCAGATAAGAATTCACACAATCTAACAGAACTTAGAAAGATGAAGGTACAATGAAAATTGACTGTGGAAGAACTACTCTAGGTTAAACCGCAATTATGGAAGCAATTAGTAGGTCAATTGGAATTAGGATAGGAAAAGGATGAAAAGGAAACCAAGGAGAAAGAAAACCCTTCTAAAATACAAATCCTAGTAGATAAGGTGGGAGAATTTAGTGAAGGAGATGAATGTAATACATGTCTACCTGTCACTTACAATGGGTACATGACCAAGGCTATACTAGACACAGGAGCAGGAGTAGGAATTGCCACCAAGGAGATTCGGGAGAAATGGGGAAATCCTGCCTTATAGCCCACACACATGAAGCTCCAATTAGCAGATGGTCATGTGGAGAAACCCGTAGGAATATTAGAAAAGATCAAGTTAACCACCTGTGGAGTTGAATTTGAACACACATTAGCCATGTGTAAGTTTGAAAAGGCTAACAATTACGAAATGATATTAGGACGACCTTTCATGAGACAAATGCGGGTAGTGCAAGACTGGGAACGAGATTCATTATACCTGCAACATCAAGGAAATACCACCAAGATAAACTTGCATACGTTTGCATATCGAGATGTCCCGCCACTACAATGGAATCCTATACACAAGGAGGAAGATGATCTCTCTATTCATAGCACTGGATCAAGAGAGCAATCAATGATGCATGAGGATGCCCAACTATGGATGTGTAAAGAAGCCAAGAAAGAGGATAATAAAAGGTAGATGTGGCCAATAGGACATCCTAACTACTGATCTGTAGAGGACCCAATGTATATGCCTCAAATCTTTCCTGATGAAACATTTGAACCACAACGATGGATGGGAATCTTAGCTACCTTGGATGTATGTGTGAATGAAGAAGTTTTGACGATGAATGAATGTGTGGATGAAGAAGGTTATGATGTAAATTTGTACATGGTTGTCCTACAAGAGGTGGAAGCAGGAGAAATCTTAGAAAAGGAGTGGAAAGAGGAATACGAGAGCATAGAGATGGAACCGGAGTTTGACTAAAGAATGTTACCTAGAAGCTATTCATACCGAAGATAGGTATGGATTGACCAATGTGTTAGCAATAGAAGCAACCCCCATAGTACAAAAGCAAGAGGAAAGTGTGAGTAAAATCAGACCAAATCCTGATCTTTTTGAGGTTTCGGAGCATTTTGAAAGGTATGAAGTAGAGGAGAGAAAAATAGCCATCCAAATGCCTAGGAGAGAGGCTAGGGAAGGAGAAGCATACGATAACAAAGAACAAACAAAGAAGGTCATAGTAACAGAGGAAGAGGGAGAAGAAAGATGTACATACATAGGTAAAGATGTGTCAACGGAGGAGGAAGAAGAATTGATACGATTGATCCGAGAATATCGAGATGTATTCGCATGGACATATAAGGATCTCAAGGGTGTGGAACACTCGATTTTCTCTCATAGAATACCAATGACGGCGGAGGCAAAACCATCGAAACAATGCCCTTATACATAGAATGAGGTCTATGCTGCTAAAATAAAAGAAGAAATAGACAAACTACTAGTGGCAGGATTCATATATGAAATAGAGCATACCGAGTGGGTATTTCCATTAGTAGTTGTGCCTAAGAAGAACGTAAAATTAAGAGTTTGCATTAACTTGAAAAATGACAATGCAGCTACTATACGTGACAGCTACCCATTACCCATCACTGACCATCTATTGGAAAGGGTAGCAGGAAAAGAAGTCTATAGCTTCTTAGACGGATTCTCTGGATACAACCAAGTAGCTATTGCTACTGAGGATCAACATAAGACTACATTCGCGACTGAATGGGGAGTCTATGCTTTTCAAGTGATGCCTTTTGGAATTACTAATGCACCTGCTACTTTCCAATGATTGATGTGTCATGTTTTCAAAGAATTCTTGAAGAAGAGCATGGAAGTGTATGTGGACGATCTATGTACATACTCAAATAAAAGGCAAGACCACATTCCTGAATTGCGGAAGATATTTAATAAATGCCGAAAATATAGAGTCTACCTGAACCCTGAGAAGTGTGTCTTCATGGTAAGACAAGGGAAGATTTTAGGACACATAGTCCCTAGAAATGGAATATCCACAGATGAAGACAAGATTAAGGTCATTTTGGAGCTTCCTAGACCAAAGAATGTGAAAGAGGTGCAAGCGTTTATGGGACATTGTGGATACTACCGATGATTTATCCACATGTATGCCATAATCGCCAAACCGTTGTATGGACTCTTGACTCAATTCACATGGATAGAGGAATGCGAGAAGGCATTCCATGAGTTAAAGAAGTGGCTTAGCACAGCCCCAATTCTGAAAACACTGAATTGGAACAAGCCTTTCCATATTCATGTGGATGCTTCTAATTACGCAATAGGATGTATCTTAGCCCAACCAACAGAGGAAGGGACGTTAGATCACCCAATTGCCTATGTGAGTAGACAACTGAATCAAGCTGAGAGGAACTATACAACTACAGAGCGAGAGGGATTAGGAATGGTCTATGCAGTGAAAAAATTTAGACACTATCTCTTAGCCAACAAGTTCAAGTTCTTCATTGACCATCAGGCTTTATTGTACTTGGTCAATAAGACCTGCAATACGAGAAGACTAGTAAGATGGTCTCTACTATTGATGGAGTTCGACTTCGAAGTAATAGTGAAAAAGGGAAATACTCATGTGAGAGCAGATCACCTCTCTAGATTAACACATGGAGAACCACCAAGTGGAGTACCCGATGACTTGCCAGACACTTATTTGTTCAATCTGGAAGTGTGTCCAAAGTGGGCAGAGAAACTAATTCCTATACTCACTCATGGCCCACAACACTCAATCAATAAAGAGAGTAAGAAGGAAATTCTACAGTCAAGGAACTTGCACATTATTACGGGAAGCGTGTACTATAAGGAACCTAACGGTATACTATTAAGATGTGTTGAGGAGGATGAACAATTGAAGCTGATGGAACAAGCTCATGTGAACAAATGGAGGACACACAAAGGAAATCATGGAACTATTAGGGAGTTAAAACGATTAGGAGTATACTGGCCTGACATGCCTAAGGATGTCCATGACTGTGTGAGTAACTATGCAGAATGCTAGGAGACTATCCCCGAGGATCATACCCTTCTCCACAATAGCACCCAATTGGAGCAAAACATTGGTAAAATTCCTAAAGACAAAAGAACATGAGGAAGGAGTTAGCTTGGCAAGAAAACGATCCCTAGAAGAGATGAGCAAGGATTATGTACTCATGGGAAGAAACCTGTTTAGGAGAGGAAAAGACAACCAATTACGACTATGTGTGCATGAAGGAGAATATTTACCCATATTAGAGATGGCACACGTAGGTGAAGCAGGAGGTCATTTATCAGTTGAGAGAACCGTGAAAATGATCCTCTTTGCCGGCTTATGTTGGCCAACTTTACATATGGATGTCGAGACCTATGTACGAAGCTACAAGACATGCCAAAGGGCTAAATACCAGATTTGGAGAGATGACATGAAATTGAGACTTATGGTGTGCACCAGAGCCTTCTCTAAATGGGACATTGATTTCATAGGACCCATTAACCCACCGGTCAAAGGGTCACATGCCAAATATATCATAATAGCCGCCGATTACTTGACAAAATGGGTAGATGCAAAGGCTACTAGAAAAAATGATGCTCAAACCACAGCTAAGTTTCTTTTTGAGCATATATTCAATCGTTTCGGATTACCAATCAAGATTGTGAGTGACCGAGGAACACACTTCATTAATGAAGTAATAGAGTCTCTAATGAATGAGTTTTTAGTGATCCATAAAAAATCAGCCCCATACCACCCCCAAGCCAATGGTCAAGTGGAAAGTTCCAATAAATTATTATGCACAGTATTGACAAAGATTGTCAATAATGGGAGGTCTGACTGGGACAAACAATTGCATCATGCAATTTGGGCCTTCCGAGTCACGTACAAGACTGCCATTGGAACTACCCCATTTAATCTAGTATATGGACAGAACGCAATTCTACCAATTGATTTTTTGTTACCCACCTTGAGAGTAGCCCAACAGCATGAATGGACCGGACATGAATTATCCCAACAACTAGAACAAATTGAGAAACTGCATGAAACTCGGTTGCAGGCTGTCGCAGGAATCTATGCGGCCAAGAGAAGACAAAAGGCATATTATGATGCACACATAAAAGAAAAAGGAATAAAAGAAGGAGACCTAGTCGTGGTCTACACCTTGAAGCAACATGCCAAGAAGTTACAAAAAAGTGGATATGGGACTCTAATCATTAATAGGATCTCAACGAGTGGAGCAGTTAATCTAGCCACTCTGGATGGAGATATTCTTCCTAACTACATAAGTGGATGTAGAGTGAAACGGTTTATGGAGCCATTTACGAACCAAATGTTAGCACGCCTCGTAGGTGTGCACAATAGGAAGAAAGGGGAAGAATACATTAGAGAAAAGGCACGGCAAGAAGCCTTGGAACGTATTAAGAAACGGAAAGAGTGGATTAGGCAAAGAGACGAACGGTACCTACTAGGTGAAGAGCCTATTCCCATGGCCAACTACCAAGTTCATCATTCCAATGGGCAGAACCTTAGCATGTCTAAACAATACCTAAACCTGGGGATTGGGATAACGGAGTACTGGTTGATAGATGCCTTGATAGACTCAGGAGCAGGACTTAGTTGCATACGAAATATGGTCATCCAAGACCTTCAAACAATTATGACTCCCATGCAAGCTCGTATGATAGGAATTTGAGGTCAAGCCATAGCATGCATTGGAGAATCCATAGTACCCCTCCACCTAGGAAATTCCTCCATGGAACAACGAGTCTTAGTGTGCAAAGATGAAGACTTAATAGAAAACTTGATCCTAGGACAAGATTGGATCATTGAGAATGAAGTAAGCATCCACCTAGCGCAAGGATACATTTCAACCAAGATAGGGCACAAGGAAATTTTTAGCCTATTAGGGGAGAAACCCTCACAATAACCGGAAGCCATCGAAAGTGTGGAAGAACTCAAAGAGGAGCACGTAGAACATGCTTCCAGCCCCAATCTCTCAGAAGCAGGTCCGAAAGAAGAAGGAATTTCAAACCCTAACATATCAATGGAAAAAGTGGAGTCATCTTATTCATTTGATGAACAGAAAGACACCAAGGAGATCAATACTCTTAGAGTTTCTCACACGACAGAAGGATCACCTATTTGGAAAACCACCATCAAATACTCACATCCAGGAAAGGTCAACTTCAAATGGGTACACAAGGATCAAGTGAAGAAATCAGAGATTGCAGCACCAGCTCATAAGGAGAAAGAGGAGGAAAAGAATTCTTCTTTACCAAAATCCGAACCGAAACGACTCTTGCAACTATGGCTTCCTAGGTCTTTGATTGAAGCTCAACAAGCACATCAACAAATATGGATTCCCAAGAAGGTCAGACAAGTAGCCACTCAAGAGATAAGCAAATAGGAGGACACATTACACCGACACGTTTGGACAACGAAGCCAAGACAGACTCGTCATAGCAACATGAAGAGAAAGACCTCTATCACTAAGACAACAGAAAGAACAAAATAAACAAGTGAAACTCAAGGAACCAAAGAGAAGACGTGGCCTAACACAACGAAAATGAAATGGATTTGGAAACCCAAGCAACTGCAAGGAATGGAACACTAGAACAACGAATATTTCTGTTGCACTCATGAAGATTCCAGTGCACCTAATGTATGCATAATAGGGCCACATTACAAGGCCAAGCATTCGGCACTTGATGTATATAATAGCATTAGTGGTGCACATTCTTCAATGAGGAATAGGTCATAGCTTCAACTTCCTTAGGAATGGACCTACTATGTAAATAAATAAATGCTTCAGCTATACTAATCCTTGTTTTCTTTCATAAAAGAAAAGAAAAAAAAAATGTGGTAAGAGATCTTAATTATGCAAAACAAGGGGAACGGAGTGATGCATCGAACAACATGTCACTACAACAAACAACACTAATGTTGTGCCTTCTATTGAAGCTAACGTTCTTTTCAATCCAAGTGCAAATGGCTTCTGAAGATTCTGAAGCAACTATTCAGGAAGAAGTATTGGAATTCCCCTTGCAAAGCATAACTAAAGCAAAAGGACACTGGTTTAGAGAAGATCAACCGGCTGGGGAGTATCTCTTCCTGGTGACTATCAAAATCATGGATACAGATCATCAGTTCTCGGTTATGTCCCAAGATTTTAAAGTGGTGCATGAGCTTCCATCTACAATTGACATCATGAAGAAAGCGGGTATACACAAATATTTTGAATTACCGATCTACAAACCTGACTTTCAAAGATGCACGCAAGTGATGAATACATTACAACCAGCACTACATGATCCATTGGTGCCAGAAGCCAGAGTCATGGACGCAGTAGGTGAATGGGTTGTGATTCAGTTTACACATGATTTAATTAAAGAAGCATTTGGATGGGAAAAGGATGGAACTACTATATTGAAAGAAGAAAGTCGAGGGGCAAAGATTAGAACATTTACTGAAATCAATTGATTTGACATAGAAGAAGAAGTCAGACTCATTCATCAGCACTTCTGCTTCCCTAAAATGCATCGATACATTGCTCCTCAGAAGATAATTGTCCAACTACTATCACACACTATCAAACAAATTGGAAATCAAATTAATTTGACTCCATACATACATGAAAGGTTATTCGAGGCAAAGAAGCAGTGGAATAACAAGAAGTTCCTAAACGACAGTGTAGCTCTGACCATATTGATCTATCATGCTTTAGGTATTAGAGAGCACCTCCAAGAAATGCCCTCATCAACAACAATGGCTAAGTATGCCAAGGTCGCCACTGTCCCAAGAAAGAAAAAAGAAGTTAAGATTGTTGAGGAGGCAAAAACTAGCTCTCAACCCAAAATGAGAGGAACAAAGAGATTAAGGGAAGTGATGCAAGAAGAGGCTAAAGTTCCAGCTACAAAAAGAACACACGTGCTCCCCAAGACAAGAAATGAAGAGCACCGACCAATTACAGAAGAGGAATTAAAAAAAGCCCTGGAAGACACACACCAATATACGGAAGGACAAGTTAATCTACCAATGCAAGGGCACCATTATGAGCAGGCTCAACAAGACATGGAAGTAAAAAAGAGTTTAACCAAGGTACATCGATATAGAGAATTAGGGTTGGTCAATTCAAGATCCTCTTCAGACACACATGAAGAGCCTGACACCTCCCTATTAAATACGGACATTTGAAGTGAATCCGAAGACGATGGACAATGGGAGGAACTAAATGAAGTAAACTACAATGCAGAGGAAGAGGGCATAAGATGAATGACACCAACATTAACCCAAATCAAGACACCTCAGGCAAAGAAGGAAACCAAGAAGGGGTACATGTCATCCAAATAAATGAGACTTCAAAAACTCAAATCAAAGAGACAACACTCAAGGGAGAGAACTCACTCAAGAATCCAAAGGAAGAACCAAAAGAAACTACGGTGGAAGAATCAGAACCCTTCACTCCAATAAGGGTCGTGGCAGAACCCTCCCCCCATGGATGTTACATTTCAATGGAGTGCCACAAAAATTATCGACTTAGAAGAAGAAAGAAAAGAACTAGAAGTAGAACTCCAAATCAGACAACCACATAATGAGACCATCCATGTGGAGCACGGAAAGGATGTCCAAACAGGAGAAGCTCCAAGTATTCTGAAAACGTGGTTAAATGTTGACATCGCTCAGCTCAAGCCAGTGGTGCAAGATATGATCAGAACTGCTATGGATACACAACAGTTGATGCTTGAGGCTGATGAGGAATATGACAAAGCGATGCAAGAAAAGCATGAACTTCAAGAAATGGGTAAGAAACTTTCAGCACAATTAAGTCTAGCACGAGAGCACATAACAAATAAAGAAAATGAAGTTCAAGAGGCCAAGTAGCAGTGCAAAGCTTTAGAGACAGAAAATGAAAAATTAAAAGAACAACTGCAGGAGTTACAAAAGAGATATGATGCTAGCGAGACCGAGAAGACGCGGATAAATGCAAGAAGAAAAATATTAGAATCTCAAATCAAGATTTACATGGACGAGGCCAAGAACTTAAGGAACAAGAACAAGGAGCTGATGACAGCTATCCTGAGTAATCAACCTATAGAGGCTCAGGAAGTGCCAGATAAAGACAAAAAGGCCATGGAGGAACAAATAGCTAGGTATGAAGATCAACTCAAGCAAGAGTAGGAAGTCATTGCCAAATGGGAAAAGAGGTACATGGATGATACCGGGGACCTAAGGAAAAAATGGAAAAAGGCTGAGAATAGATATCTCGTGCAATGTAAAGAAGACACTAATCAAGTCGCTATCGTGGCAGAAGAAATCCAAAAGAATAAGGAAACAATTTTGAAGGCCCACGAAGAGATAAAGCACAAGGATGAGGTGATAGAGCAGCTACAAGAGCGGCTAGAGCAGCAAGCAATAGAGGGGACACCAGTAGTTCCAAAATCCATAGCGACTACTGAGGAGATTGAGGTACGTCCTCTCTCTCCCCCCCTTACATCATTTGCCGATAAGGGAGGACATGGAGATCCAATCAGAACGTAATCATCGGGATATTGCAGAACTGAGCCGACATGAGAGGGAACTACTGGTGTCCCAGCTCACTCCAAAATTTGAAGTTCAATTAATACAGATCATGAAGGAAGCTCAGATTGAGAGAAAAAAATTGGAACAAATATTGAAGCCATTTAATGTACCATATGGACTCCTTAAAGAACAAACAAGGCAATATATATAGACCATGACAAATAAAGAGCGTGACAACAACCTCCAGTTCAGCAATAATACTTTCAACTATACTCAAGAAGAATTCGAAAGGGATGATCTGATATGGAGGCGAAAACTTTTGGAAAAGAACCCTACACTGCGGGTACAATGGGAAGAATCACCATATGCACTTCAGGTGAATCCCTCTTTTTGTCCAGTACCCCGCAGACGCTCCTGGTCACAATTTTGGGAAGGACAACGCCAGGGTAGCATAAATAATCAATGGCTCAATTATCCATTATTACCAAGTCCATCGCATAATTACCTACCAACGAAAGAATACATGGTGAAAACCATGGAATTTTGGAATGCTACTTATAGTCATTAAAGTCTTCCAACATGCCAAATATACCTTTCTGAACTTCATCGGCATTACACAGGGATCCAAAGCACTTGTTTTTTATCTTTCCACTATCCCAAGCCGATTAACTCTTATGGCCTACTATTCACGGCTTATGTTCTTGTCGAGCATGTATTTGCAAACTTTTGAAGAAGCATTTTTTACTGGCTTCTTTGAAGTTGATTCAGAAATTTTTGTAAAGATGACTTCAAATCTTAATGCAAGACTGGTGGCTTATGAAACAAGTTTCTTTGTGGATCACCGACAAGCACCAGAGGATGGAGTGAAGTCAAGCCAGTGGAAAGAGTTTATGATATGCCACGCAAACTTGCTTAATCAATGAGAGCAAATTGCCATACAAACGTACTCATGTTGCCACAAAAAGCCTCTCGAGGACGACAGAGTTCAGGAGGGATGTGTGGAAGGGGAGTCAAGCAAAAAGAGAAGAAGAAAAAAATCAAAGACCAAAACTGCTCAATAAAGATTATAAAGCAAAAGAATCACCCTCTGCCCAAAGCCCCGCAGGGGCACGCATCAAGCAGCAACACCAAACATCCAGGTCCTGAGGAATGGAATTAAAGAATAATCACAACCAGGGTATTTCATGGGAAGGACGGACCAGGGCCAGGAAGTATCCATGAAGAAGTGCAAGATAATACTTGGCAGGTAATAATCCTCCTGCTGATAGCGTGCGATGGTAGAAAATGAACAGGCTCAAAGCAATACAACAGGGTCAGATATGTGAAGACAAAGACATATCAGAAGACCAAAAGCTAGAAAGAGGAGAGGCTGAAAAGTTGAAGCGAGTGACTAAGAATACCACATTCTTACTCACTGATGGCGTGTGTGGCAGCCCGACTTAATACAGCAACCTAGATATGTGATATAAGGAATACCAAGGGGCAAACAGAAGCAAAAGACATACCTCGGATAAAATAACCAATTGTCTGACAGTCCTTGTCACTACTTCAACCATTGGGTACGTGTATTCAGAAAGCTTAGACGAGAAGCAAACGAAAGACAAAAGCCTGTCAAGGGACGACAGAGACAAAGAGGGGTAAAGTGTTGTAGAGCAAAGAGGCATGAAAGGGGAGCCCCAAAATTTTCAAATTAATGGGCATATTTTTCTTCTTCAAAGTCTTAGGAAATTCCCTTAAGCCATGTAATGCACTAGAGGAGTCCTCTAGATGCATAATCCCAACTCATTGTAATATATTCCTTGTAAATTAGTAGGAAATTCACCTTTTAGTTAATAAAGTGCCGGTCTCTTGTGTGAAAGGACCATTTCTAGGGCACATGTATATAAGTCACTTTGTGACTCTTTGTAGAGACTTTTTGCCATTGTGAAGAAGGAGAACTTGAGAATTTCGAATTTGCTTCTTTCTTGCAGATTTCTACCTTCTCTTTGATCTTCTATGTGTGTGTAATGCTTGGAATGTGTGTGTAGGATTGTTGTGTACCCCTCCCCACTATTTTTGTGCTACTGTAGGTAGCCTATCTTTATACAATTGATGTGTTGATATATTTTGGTATTCATGTGTATGGACACACTTAGGACCACCAAGGCACTTTTTTCCCCTTTATGAGGTCTTTATCTTGGTTTGTATATATTCCTATAACCCTAATGGGTGACTTATTTTTGTACTTTCACTTGGTAATAGCTTCAATATTGTGTGTTGTGCTCTAAGATTCTTTTCCTTCCTTGTGCTATTTGCATGCTTCCATAGA